>CAUYPK010039789.1:0-28208 GCA_963574355.1 Loris lydekkerianus | reverse complement strand
CCTCTTTAGAGGACAATTTAAACCATTCACATTAATTGGGAATATTAATAAGCCTTCCGAGAGTCCAGTGGACATTTTTAATCCTTTTGTGACTGTGGAAGTTGGAATTTGATCAAAATTTTCTGGATGGGTTTACTTTTGTGGTGGAGAATTATGCTAGTGTTTATGGAGGATAGGTCTAAGAATGTTTTGGAGAGCTGGTTTAGTTATGGCAAATTTCTTCAATGTGTGAATGTCATTGAAGTATTTAATTTCTCCGTCATAAATGAAACTCAGTTTAGCTGGGTATAGGATCCTGAGTTGAAAGTTATTTTCCTTTAGGAGATTAAAAGTCAATGACCATCCTCTTCTAGCTTGAAAGGTTTCAGCAGAGAGATTTGCAGTTATTCTAATATTCTTCCCCTTGTAGGTGATGGTTTTCTTTCATCTGGCAGCTTTCAGAATTTTCTCCTTCATATTAACTTTAGTGAAATTGATTATGGTGTGTCTGGGGGAAGTCTTATTAGGGTTGAGTGGTGCTGGACTTGTGAAACCATCTGCTATCCGAATTTCAGAATCTCTTGGCATGTCTGGAAAGTTCTCCTTCATAATCTCATGGAGAAGAGACTCTCTGCCTTGTGAAGCCACTTTGTTGCTTTCATGGATCCGTATAAGATGAATATTGGGTTTTCTTTGAATTATCCCAGAGCTCTTTGAGATAGTGATCTGTTTTTGCCCTTCATTTCTCTTCTTTGAGAGTTTGTGAGTGTTTGAAAGCTTTGTCTTCAATGTCAGAAATCCTTTCTTCTGCTTGCTTCATTCTGTTACTGAGGGATTCTACTGTGTTTCTCAGATCTTTGAGGCCTGAACTTCTTTTCTCAATGTGTCAAAATCTTTGGTCATTAGGTGTTTGAATTTGTTGAATTCTTGAGATATCTTTTGGGTTACTGCTTGGAATTCTAATTCAATCTTATTTGCTATCGAGATTCTGAATTTCATTTCTGACATCTCAGCTATTTGTTTGTGCATGGGATCTTGTGCTGTGTCTGCAGCATTGATCCTTGGTGGAGTTGATCTACTCTGATTATTCATATTGCCAGAGTTTTTCTGTTGATTTCACCTCATGATTGTTTTTCACCATTGCCTCTGGCCATCCTCAGAGTTGGCGAGGTGTCTTTCCAACATTAGACCCCAGCGGGATCACTCTATTATTGCTGGATCTTTGTAGGGAGTGACCCTGTGTAGTTCCTCTGTGGCTGCCCCAGTGAGGGAATTCTGCTTGTGGAGCAGCTCTGGAGTGTGATACACCCAGTTCCAGCAACAGGGCAGGAGGTGGTGCACATGGTTCTGGGAGTGCCTGGTACCCAGTGACTTTGGCACAGACAGCTCAAGGCTCCAGCAGTCTCTAGCTAGGAGAAGGGCTCTACACAGAGGTAGGGAGGGTTTCAGAGGGCACGCAGCTACCAGAGTCCCTGGCCAGATGAGCGGGACAGTGTGGAGGCATGAAGGGTACAGAAGGGAGGATGCAGGCTTGTGCAGCTCCTGTAGTTCATGTTCCGGGCATGTGGGAGCCTGGTAGGCATGGGTTGCGGGGCAAGGGTCACAGTGCAGCTCTTATGGAGGTCTGGGTGGTGCCATGCCCAGGAGTTTGAGGTTGCTATGAGCTGTGATGCCACGGCACTCTACCCAGGGCAACAGCCTGAGTCTCCAGTGTGCCATATCCGTTCTCACTCTGCCCCTGAGGGTTAAGGCTGTAAAGCAGCTCAGTCCCCACCTGTAGGTTGGTTAGTCACTAGGTTACTAGTTCCTGCTTGATCCTTGCTCTGCAACCCCAAGGGTGGAGCTTGCCAGGGCAGTTCTCTCACAATGGCTCCCTGCGGCCCACAGCTGAACAATATTAGCTCCATCCGGCTCAGCAGCTCAATCTGGGGCCCTAGACAATGCTCAAAGTTCTTTACATTCCTGTTCAAGCTCTCCCCAATGCAGTTCAACTGAGTGCCAAGTTCAAAAACACCAAAACAGTTCACAGGTAAGGCCTTTCTGGTTTGCAGTCTCACTGCTGCTTGTACTTACAGCTGCCGGTGGGATTAGGTTGATTGAACACACGCAACCACTTGCCAGTTTTCCACTGTTTTTGTCCTCCTCTTTGGGTCCAGAAGTCCCTTGCTGACTTCCTGTATCCTCAAAGGGATGATTATAGGCAGATCCCACCAGCCAGAGATGTCTTGAGTCTTATCTCCCCAGACTCACTGTGCCCTGTTGCAGGGAAGCTGTTACTCAGCCGCCATCTTTCTCCAGACTCCTCTTTTTTTTTTTTTATTTCTTGACAGTCTCACTCTGTCACCTGGGCTTGAGTGCCACAGTCTCAGTCTAGCTCACAGCAACCTCAAACTCCCTGGCTCAAGCAATCCTCCTGCCTCAGCCTCCCCAGTAGCTGGGACTACAAGTATGTGCCACTATGCCTGGTTAACTTTTCTATTTTTAGCTTAAATGGAATATCACTTTTCTTAGGCTGGTCTTTTACTCCTATACTCGAGTGATCTTCCTGATTCAGCCTTCCAGAGTGCTATGATTACAGGCTTGAGCCACTGCACCTGGCCCAAATTTTTTGCTAATTCTACTTCTACTTATCTCTGTATAATCCAGAGGCAGTTAATTACTCTCTGAGCTTTGGTATTTCTATTTACAAAAAGAGATAATAACAGATGCCTCAGGCAACTGTTATGAAGATTAGTCAAAATCTTGTATGCAAATAGTAGAACAGTAGTTCAGGAAGGTTGTTCCATAAATATTAGTTTCCCTCCTGCATCCCTCCCATTCCTGTTCCTAGTAATCTGGCTTAGAGATCCATCATAGTTAAATTTGTTATTTTATAGCCTGGTTGGGAAGATGGAGCAATGCTGCTGCTTAGATGACTTAATATTCTTGAAAATGAATATTATGTTTTTTTTTTGGGGGGGGGGGATTTAAGGGAATAGAAATCAGGGAAGTAAGGAGAATACCTTGCCCAAACCTGATTTAGAGAGCAGAGAGCTGTTGATTTTAGAGAGGTCAAAGAAGAGGTTACCATTGGAAAGGCAGGGACAGGATGCAAAGGATGCCTGAGCTCTGCTGTTTACATGTCCTGTTACCCCAAAGGACTCTTTTTTTGGGTTATGACCACATAGGCATAGAATCTTTTTGAAATGGAGTTGATGTTTATTTCAGATGACCTAATGGCATTCTGGGATCTGACTGGAAGAAGCCACGTATATACTACAGGCTGAAGGATTAATTGTGGGAGTGGCTGGTAGGAATATTGTTGTGTTACAGGAGGGTCATTGTCTGAGGCAGCTGACTTTATCCATAATACATTCAGAGAGAGCATCCATCCTGGAGGGCTTAAAATAAAGCATCTAACTGAGTGATGGTTGTGAAGGGGTTGAACTGACATTGATGTGATAAACCAGGGATCCTCAAACTATGGCCTGTGGACCATATGAGGTGTTGTGATTGTATTTGTTCCTGTTTTGTTTTTTTTACTTCAAAATAAGATATGTGCAGTGTGCATAGGAATTTGTTCATAGTTTTTTTTTTTTAAACTATAGTCCAGCCCTCCAATGGTCTGAGGGACAGTGAACTGGCTCCCTGTTTAAAAAGTTTGTGGACTTCTGTAGGATTTGAATCTGGATTTTTGAATGAACCTTACTTGAAGGACAATATAATTTGCTACTTATTTAGAGTTACAATTTTCTTCAGCCAAGTTTTTTGGTTTTTTTTTTTTTTTTTGCAGTTTTGGCCAGGGCTGGGTTTAAACCTGCCATCTTCGGCATATGGGGCCAGCGCCCTACTCCTGTGAGCCACAGGCACCACTCAAGTTACAATTTTCTTAATCTTCTACTAGGTTGTTTGAATTCCTTAAGAAGAGGTCAAAGTCTCGCTACAGATTTCTCAATGAGAGCTCATATGATCCGGAAGAGTTAACAGACTAATATTTTTATTAATGTGTAAATTAATGGATACAGGATCTTTGTGAAAGGGAGTTTCAATAGTGAGCAGGGGAAAGTAATCAGGAGGGAATCAGATTTGTAAAATGGGACATACTATGAATGAGAAAACAGATGCAGAACAAAGAGGCTGCAAATATAGAAGTTTTGTCTTGGTTTCCCCAAGTCAGTGCTATCTGGCTTCATCCTGTCATTCAGCATTTACTGAGCATCTACTACAGATCAGGTTTTGTGCTGAGAATTAGGATGGCAAGACAGGGCCTTTATTATGATGATCCTTTATGTTGTGTACAGACCTGAACCTAATCTTCCTCCTATAGCTTGGATCCTAGAACTCAGGAGCCTGAATTCTAGCCTAACCCAATTGAACTGTAGCCAACCTGTTGACTTGTGACCGTAAGAATAAGGGTCTGTTATTGTAAGCCTGTGTTTTGGGGTCTGTTTGTTACACAGTATCATCATGGCAACAGCTGGCTAATACATCATGGATTGTCTTCTGAAAGCATTAGGGAGCCACTGAAGAATGTTAATCAGGGAAAAGTTAGTAACTTTTAAATTTTAGAGTGATCTCTGTGGTTGCAGTGGACTCCTGGATAGCCACTGCTTCTTCAGCTTGGGTGTAAGAATGAGACACAGGGAGCAATAGTCAAGCCCTGAGTAGTTGCTTGCCCAAAGACAAGGAGAGCCAGGTAGAGAACATCTGACCCAACTTGTAGTTTGATGCCTAAAGAATGGATTGAAGATGGCAAGACTGAACATAGGGAGCCCATTAGGGAGATGCTGTGATCACGTAGGCTTAAACTTGCAAAGTGACAATATGAGGCAGGGGATCATTTAGGAGGTAGAATTGATTGGTTTTGGTTATTGATTGAGTGGATGTGAGAGTTGAAGGAAAGGAAGGTTAAGGGTGTTGCAGTTGGGTGAATATGACAGATGATAAGTGCCCTTCACTGAGCTAAAACACTCAGAAGGAGGAACACATTTTTTTCAAGGGGAGATGGCGGGAGAGACAAACATGTAGGTTCATTTTAGAGCATGTTGAATTTGTGTGTCCATAAGCTGAGTTGTGTCTGGGAGATATTTAGATATTTAGATGTGGAGAACGGGAGAGTGAGCTGGCTGGAGACATGTAGTTTGTTATGGCAAACACTAGTAAGAGGAGTACAAAAAATATATGACAGCACAAGAGATCCGAGAACAGACCTCCCGTGAGCATGGACATTTAAAGTAAGTTTTTAAAAAAAAGAACCTGGAAAGGAAACTGAGAAGATGCTATGGAAAAGGAGACTGAAGCAAACTGAGAGGCAAGGGGTGCACAAATGAGGGAGTGGTAACAGGATTTTGCACAGGGTGCAGAGAGAATGCACAAGAGCTAAAGAGACCCAATCACTGACACTGGAGTCAAAAAGAAATGGATTTGGGTTTGAATTCTGGCTTAGCAATTTATAGCTATGTGATCTATATCTCACCTCCCGAAGGCTGTTTTCTCACTTATAAAATGGAATAATCTTAGTGTCCATTTCATATGGCTATTGTGAAGGCAAATTAGGTTGGGAATACATGAGTACTTAGAATAACATCAGGTAATAATAAGCACTCATTAAATCCTAAATATTAGTATTGTTAGCTACTACTTAGCAAAAGGAAGTCATTGGTGACCAAAGTGAGAGCAGTGGTATGGTGGAGGCAGGGAACCAGGTCACAGGGATCAGGGAGTGAATAGGTGCTGTGGAATTGCAGAAACCCATGTAGAAAATTCCATTGCCTGACATGAAGGAGAGGCAAAATGTAGGATAACAGCTTGAAGAAAAGCATAAAAGAAGGCAATTTTCTTTGGTTTCTTTGAAGAGAAAATAAACTTGGCATATTTGTAAGCCCTGGAGAGAGTTTCAGGGAAGGAAAGAGAAAGATTGGCAAATATGGCTTACAAGGAGGGAGAAATGGTGGAATAAGACTTCAACTAGTGGAAAAACACAAAAAGCAAAACAGAAAAAACAACCCACCCTCTCCATTGGAAATCTAAGCAAGAAAAGTTTCAAAAAAGATAACTACAATGAGATGTTGAAATTTTTATTTTCCAGAATCCCAAAAAGGTTGGAGACTGGGTAAACTGGCTAAAGAGAGAACCCTTAGGAAGGGGGCCATGCTTGCTAGGAGGCTGTCATAGAAGTGAAGGTCATGGGTCAAGAGCAGGGCCTTTGGATGGCTTCTGAGGTAGGGGGTGGGGTATAAGGTCCACTGTCTCGGTGACAGGCAGTATGTCACCTCATAAATCCTCACGCCTTCAGTGAATTACAATCCACAAAGTCATGATCGTAATAGGATTTTCTGCAGAAAATGATGAAAGGGGGCTGGGCATGGTGTTTCATGCCTATAATCCTAGAGGGCAGGCAGGTAGATTACTTGAGCTCAGGAGTTCAAGACCAGCCTGAGCTGGAGCAAGACCCCATCTCTAAAAATGGGGCAGGCACTTGTAGTCCCAGCTACTTGGGAGGCTGACAAAAGAGGATCACTTGAGCCCAAGAGTTTGAGGTTGCTGTGAGCTATGACGCCATGGCACTCTACCAAGGGTGACAAAGTGAGACTCTGTGTCAAAAATAAATAAATAAATGAACAAATAAATGAAAAAGAAAATGATGGAAGGAGCTAAGGTAAGCATGCTGGCTGCCAGGGACTCGAGATAAACCCACAGTGTAGAAGGAATATACAAGGGAAAGGCAAGTAAGTGTTGCAGTTGCACAAACCTGAAGGAGGGTCTGTAGACTCATACAGGTAGAGAAATTCAGGGTTTAGTCTTCATACATACTTTACATATGCTTTTTTTTTTTTTAGCTAAGTGAGAAGTAAAGTCATTCACTACTAGAGCAAGGTCTTTATTTCAAGTCAAGTTAACTTGATCAAGTTATTTTTTTCTCCTTTTTTTTCGGTCTCTATTGTATATTTAATTCCATAACTGATAAACTCCTAGTATACTTTGATTAAATTAAAAACACTTCAATTGATGAGATTAATTCATCTAATTTTTCGGGACCATGCCATTTGTGTGAAGTGAGGCACGTGTATGTCAAGAATTTACAGTAAACTTTTATTTAAGGAGAAATGTGCCACATAATTTATAAAAAGCAGTAATAACAGAGCGGTAGCAGTATAGCAGAGACCAGCAAGTGTTAATGTCTCCATACTGCAGGTGGGAAACCGAAGCATGGTGAGACTGACACTTCCTCAAGGGTCCTTTGTATTCCAGAACATGCCATCTTCTGAATACATGGTAAATCATGCAAACTTCTGAACAAGAACAGTGAACAAATAAGCTATCACCTATTAATATTTATGGAGCCCTTGTGTCATGCTCATCCTATGGTGAGTGCTATAAATTATTAAAATAAGGATGTGCAATGCACATTCTTGGACTTGAAAATCCTACAATCTGGTTAGAGAGACTAAACCTCAACACATTAGAACTTTACAGAGAACATTAGAAATAAATAACAATTTGAGATAATGACATGAAAAATCCCGAGGCATGTTCAGTGTTATGAGTAGCAAATAGACAATAAATGGGAGGTTGGAGGAAAGAAGAAGCCGGAATATAGTGCTAGAGTCCACAGGGAAGACGTCATGTAGGGCCAGAAGTTCAACTGGGCCTTGGAAAGTGGGTAGTGGTGGGAGTGTCATCGTTATCATCATTTTGCTTGCACACGCAGTTGTGTAAATATGGAACCTCATGAGTTTCCATTTGGGTGGACACTTTCAGTCAGAAGTCTGAAAATAATTCCCTCTGAGTAACTGTCAAGAGGAGGACGAGATGGGACAAAAGGCTCTTGACTAAAGGCTGACTTTCCTGGCTCAGTGCCTGTAGCTCAAGTGGCGAGGGTGCCAGCCACATATACCAGAGCTGGCGGGTTTGAACCCAGCCTGGGTCTGCCAAACAACAATGACAACTACAACCAAAAAGGAGTCGGGCATTGTGGTGGGTGTCTGTAGTTCCAGCTACTTGGGAGACGGAGGCAAGAGAATCACTTAAGCCCAGAAGTTGGAGGTTGCTGTGAGCTGTGATGCCACAGCACTCTACCCAGGGTGACAGCTTGAGGCTCTATCTCAAAAAAAAAAAAAAAGGCTCACTTTCCTAAAATCCTATTTCCCTCACTGAAAACTGGCTCTGTTAACCAGTGTGATTTCAAATGGTCTATGAAACTAGTGTATGGTGCCCCATGGTCACATTAATGTACACAGCTATGATTTAATAAAAATAAAAAAAAAAGAAAGAAAAGAAAACTGGCTCTGATGGATTAGATTGAGTTTCCTCAGAATTCTTCCAACCCTGTATTTCGTATCTATCTTCCTTGTGCCTAAAATCTCTGCACTTGGGACATGAAGGAATCCTCCAGCTGTCCTAATTCCTGATGCTCTATTAAGCTTTGCTCTTTTATGAAGCAAAAGTAAAAGAGCTCCTTCCCAAACCCTGTGGATTTTCCAGAACCTCCACTTCAGGATTTCCTGACATGGTCTCCTGGCGTTGCCAAACATTGTGGCCTAGGTAGAACCATGGCAGGGCAGGTGTCCCTACCCTCCCTTCTCAGTTGGAAATCTGGTGGGCCAGGCCTGTGAGAATAGACAGTTTAGAGTTCCTACCCATATGAAGACTGGGTACTTTGCGGGCAGCAGCCTCACATTGGAACAACTTTTTAAGAACAACTTTTTCCCTGGCATCTGTAACCTGCATCCAGCAGGCTCTGAACTTGTCTATTCCCTCACAGCCTGCTCCAAATACGCAGCCACACCCTTCTTATGCCTCCACACAAAAGCTTTATTTTCTTATTTTCTCCTACAATGAGGTTAGGTGACCTGTAGATAACTAATTTGTTCATTAAATGCAAATATTCAGCAATGCAAGGCTCTATATTTAGAAACACAGTGACTTTGGTTCAAAAGAACATGGGGCTCCTTTTTCTACTTTGAACAGATAACATTACTAAATATTAATACTAAAAACATTTTTTAAGGTCCATAGCCAAACTTGTAAGAAACAGAAATTTCAGCATCAGACCTTAAGAAAGAATTCACAGAGGTAAATGCTATTTAAATCTCCTAAGCAATCCCATTACCTTTGTGTATGGATTTTAACAACTGGCAAGGATGGCAGAAAAGTGTCTGAGTGTCCTGTGTATGGGAACAGGCTGTAGTCACACTCCCTACAGGGCCTAGGCTGGGCCCCCATTCTTGGGCCATGAATGTCAAAAGGGTTAGCTAAGAGAAAGCTCAGAGAAACCATGATCCTTATCCTGTGCTACTTTCACAGACTTAAATTCTCATGATACTCTCATGATGTAGAAGCCTAGAGCCAAGATGATAAATGAAATATTTGTATGGAATCTGTAAATTCCATTGAATCCCCAGCAAAGGAAGCCCTGGGAAAGCTCCATTGGATTACTGCCACAACCCGGGGCCCAATGCAAAAAGGACTTTTAGTATGTTTAAAATTGTTCAAAGAAAGAGAAGGGAGAATAGAATTTGTAAGGGAAGAACAGGACTTTTTTTTTTTTTTTTTTTAAGGGAGAGATCTGTTAATAATTGTTTAGCAGGGTAGGTTGGACCTTCTAAAGTTGCTGCACATAATTGGCCACAGAAATATTTCCTGCCTTCCATGCTTTTCTGACAATGTGTCCTTATTCTCCTTTCATAGAGAGGTGGGGTCTATGTCCCTCCTTTAAGGGACATGATTATGGTCTCTTGTAATTAATAGCATGTAGGGTAAGCAATGCTGTGTGATTTCTAAGGCTAGATCAGAAATATGAGGCAGTTTTTGCCTTTCTTACTGGATCACTTGTGCTGGAGTCCTGAGCTGCCTTGCAGGAAGTCTACCTGCCTGGCAGTTGACAGGTGTGAGGAAGCCAAAATTGGCTCATGCAAAGAGACCACATGTAGATGTCCTGTGACTATATAAAGAAAGAGAGACATCTGGGCACCCCCAAATTCTCCAGGCTCTACTGCTCTGCAACTGCAGCCACAGACTAACTGCAACTATGTAAGAACATCTAGCTGAGGCCTTCCTGAATTCTTAACCCCAGGATCATGAGCAAAATAAGATGGTTATTTAGGCAGCTTCACTCTGAGATTATTTGTTATGCAGCAACAAATACTAGAACATACAGAAAATTTAAAAGTTAAAATACTGAGAAAACTTCATGTATGAATTAAAGCATAATTTAGATTAAAAGAAAAATTAGAATTAGATATCTTCTAATCACACAGAATACAGATCAGAGAGAGAAAAGTCAGAAAAATCAAAAAGGACATTAAGAGATATAGAGATTGAAATAGAAGTTTATACCACATTTAATAGGAAGATATGGTAGGGAGATACTACAGAGAAAGATAGTATTAATAGAAAGATAAAGGAAGAGAGAAAATATTTGAAAAAACAATGGCCGAAAAATTTCCAGAATCAAAGACATGATTCCTCAGGTAGAAATTTTACAATGTATTAAATAGAATTAAAAAAAAAAAAAAAACAAATTTAAATCTGGATACAGCTTAGTGGAAATGTAGAAAGCTAAAGTAAAAGAAAAACATTAAAGCTTAAGAAGGAAAACAGATTATCTATGGGGTTAAACCATGAAATGTAGACCAATTATAGCTTAAAAATGAGCAGGATTCTGCTTCTGCTTATAAAGGACTGTTATAAGAATTTGTACTTTCTCTGTAAATAGCTAGAAAATCAGATAAAACACACCAACTCAAATGTCCACTGAATTTGTGACAGATAAATGCCACACCATGGAATTCTAGCCAGCAATACAAAGGCACAAAACTGGCGATGAACGCAATAACATACATGGACCTCAAAAACATTATGCTAAACCAAAGGGAGAAGATACAAAAGGGCATATGCAGTATGATTCATGTCTGTGAAATTTCAGAAGATTCAGTCTACCATGTAGTGACTAAAAGAAGATTAGTTGTTGCTGGGAGCCAGAGTGGGGAGAAGGGAGTAGAATACCAAGGGCCATGAAGGAATGTTTTGGGATGTCAGAAATGTCTCGGACCTTGATCATGACAGTGGTTACTTTACTGTACATCTGTCAAAACTCACTGAATTTTATATTTAAAATTGGTGAGTTTTATTATGATATTTGAAAATTTACTTCAATAAACCATGATTGAACACTGGACATCTCATATGGCTCAGTTAAATACAAATGACAGAATGACTTTTCATCAGTGACAATAGATTCTGAGAGACCATGAAATAATATTTTCAAAGTCCTAAGGGAAAAAACAGTATCTGCTTCAGAATCTTTAACTCCATAAGCCAGTAGTTTTCCAACATTGGAGTGCATCAGAATCATCTGGAGGTTTATGAAACGCAGATTGCTGAGACTACCCCCGGAGTTTCTGATTCAGTAGATCTTGGGTGGGCTGAGAATATACTTGTCTAACAAGTTCCCACATATTTCAGATTCTGCTCTTATAGGGACTATGCTTGAGAACCACCAGGCTAAATCATCACATAAGAAAGGAAGAAAATAGAAAATTTCAGCCTTACAACCACTAATAGTTCAGCACCTATAAAAGGTCTATGAAAAAACTAGTAAGAGATTCTTCATCCCCAAGGAAAATAATTCAAGACGGGTGAATGAGAGGTAAGAAGCTCTTTTAAAAAAAAAAAATCACTGAAGTAGCTCTCCGACCAAATTTCCAAAACAGCATTCTCTGGAGGAAAGTCTCTTTTATTCCATGCTGTAGAAGGTTCCAGCCTACTTGCCAAGAACACATTAAATGACTTCTTATAGCAATATAAAAGCAGAGAGGAAAAGAAGTAAGATTTGTTCCCTTACCATTACAAGACTGAGAATTATTTTCTTGCTATAAACGTAAGAAGCAGTTAACCATTAGTAGG
The DNA here is from genome assembly GCA_963574355.1 of Loris lydekkerianus. NCBI lineage: Eukaryota > Metazoa > Chordata > Mammalia > Primates > Lorisidae > Loris > Loris lydekkerianus. The sequence continues at coordinate 16,343 of CAUYPK010039789.1, read as the reverse complement.
AGAGACCAATTTGTATACACATTATAGGAGCCAGATCTTTTATGCTGTGGCAAAGCAAGTGTGGGTGGATGGTGCTGGCTGTATGGGTGCATTTTCTCTAGAGCAGTGGTTATCAACCTGTGGGTCGCGACCCCTTTGGGGGTTGAAAGACCCTTTCACAGGGGTCACCTAAATCCATCCTGCGTATCAGATATTTACATTATGATTCATAACAGTAGCAAAATTACAGTTATGAAGTAGCAACGAAAATAATTTTATGATTGGGGGTCACCACAACATGAGGAACTGTATTGAAGGGTCGTGGCAATAGGAAAGTTGAGAACCGCTGCTCTAGAGAATCTAAACATGATAATAGAGCCAAGGAAAAGTGAATATACTTTTTATTATCACCACACACCCTCAATGCTAAACTTCAATAATACTAAAATATTCCACCCACTAAAATTTTTTTGTTTATTTAAATTCTAAACAATTGCTCATTACTTATTTATTGCTTATTTTTTTAAAAAGATTTTTTTTAATGTTTAAAATTCTGTAAGTTTTATTTTTTTATTTTTTGTAGTTTTTGGCTGGGGCTGGGTTTGAACCCAACACCTCCAGCATATGGGGCCGGCACCCTACTCCTTTGAGCCACAGGCACCTCCTTATTGCTTATTCTTTTTATTTATTTTATTTTATTTTTCTTTTCTTTTTTTTATTATTAAATCATAGCCGTGTACATTAATGCATCATGGGCACCATTCACTGGTTTTACAGACCGTTTGACACGTTTTCATCTCACTGGTTAACATAGCCTTCCTGGTATTTTCTTAGTTATTGTGTTAAGACATTTATATTCTACATTTACTAAGTTTCACATGTACCCTTGTAAGATGTACCCTATTGCTTATTCTTTAACTGATAGTGTATACTACATTGAAGTTATTATGGAGAATTCCTGGTTACATAATTGGCTCCCAATGTATTCGAACTTAGTTGCACACTTTTGTTTAAAGAGTAAGTTAGTAATGGTTTGAAATCATTAGAGCTTACTTTGTATCTCCAGCTCCAGAGGTGTTACATCTTGCTACATCTAAGTAGTAGATTAGAAATAAATGCTCATACCAAAGTGATTGCAAAGTGAAACTGAACTTGAGTTACTAAAATTTCATCTTGTTATGTCACCATTTAGACTTTTTAATTATGTTTGAAAATTAAATCAGTGAAACACAATGTAAAATTTGAGGCATCATATTTTTGTTTGGCAAGAGTAAATTTCAGCTCATTCATATCATATATATATATATATATATATATATATATATATATATATAAAATTTCTTTTTTTTTAGAGACAGAGTCTTACTTTATCACCCTTGATAGAGTGCCGTAGTGTCACAGCCCATAGCAACCTCCAGCTCTTGGGCTTAGGCCATTCTCTTGCCTCAGCCTCTGGAGTAGCTGGGGCTATAGGCATCCCTCACAACGCCCGGCTATTTTTTTTGTTGCAGTTTGGCCAGAGCCTGGTTTGAACCCTCCGTCCTCAGTATATGGAGCCGGCGCCCTACTCACTGAGCCATAGGCACCTCTCAAATTTTTATATTTTTATTTTTAGAGACAGGTCTTACTCTGTCCCCCATGCTGGAGTACAGTAGCATGATGAAGACTCACAGTAACTTCCAACTCCACAAGGGATCCTCCTTCCTCAGCCTCCCAAGTAGCTAGAACTACAGGCAAACAACACAATGCCTGGCTAATTTTTAAATTTTTGTAGAGAAGGAAGTCTTACTCTGTTACCCATCCTGGTCTCAAATCCTGGCCTCAAACTATACTCCTGCCTTGGCCTCTCAAAGTGCTGGGATTTACAAGCAGGAACCACTATACCTGGCCTTAGTTCATTAACAGTATTTTCTTACTTAATTTTAATAATACATTTTTAATGGAAATATCTTCCTGGGGGGTTGATTTGAGAGTTTAATATGCAGCCATGGTCACACAAGGGTGCAATGGCCCTTGTGGGCCAGAGACAGCACACACAGGCTCCGGGGCAGCGGGCTGGACAGGGAGGTGTTACTGGCTGCCAGGCCTGCTGCATGCTCCTGATATGGGTGAAAATTCTTCCTTTTTGATTTGTTTTATTTGTTTTTAAACTGTGTTATTTCTCATTATCATAACACACTAATATGTAAGCATGAATTTTTTGACTTCAAAAATGCATTATAATCAAGGATTAATCTATTACTGGTTTCCTTTTATGCGTTGTAATATTTATAAATTGTATTTTTTTGACTGACATGTATGTGTGTACATGTACATGCATACATACTCATTTAAATAAAGTAAAAATTTTATTATCTGTGTTTCTTTTCTGGCCATGATGATTATTTAATTTCATAATGATTACTAAGAAAAATTGTCACATAGAAGAGGGGATGTTAAAAGTGATCTGCTCCGGTGCAGCCAGGCAGGGGGTAGGTATATGTGCCTTCCAGAAATATCTCGTGGAGACTTGACCTGGTTCCTTCAACAAAGAGGACAGAAAAATGGAAAGAAGTTGAACTTTTTGGTCCTAACTCATGCAGTAAGTGAGCAAACCTTTCTTTAACTCTAGGAAACAGGGATGGTGGCAGTGATGAGGGGGAAACTGAAAGCAGGTATTGGAGCAATGGTTATAACATGGTGGCACTGGCAACACGGCACAGGACGGTAGCAACAGGAACTCACAAAAACTGAGCAAACACCATTTTCATAATGAAGAATTGATTAGATGAGAGCATAAGCCGCCTATATAATCTCTGGAAGACAAGAAAAATGGAGATTTGAAGGGACTCAAAGTCAAATATTACATTTGTCATTCAAGCCTGTAATTGCCACCAAAACAGATGTGGCTTCTAATAAACAAAGCCTGTCTTGGCTTGTAAGTGGGCCTCCCTCAATGTAGCTCAATGACATAAATCAATAATATTTTGTGTAGCAATAGCATGAAAGATACATTGTATCTAACAGTGTATTTATCTTAGCCTTTTAAGAAATTATGCAAGGACTTAATTTAAAAGTTGGTAACGTTCAATTTCTTTCTTTCTTTCTTTCTTTCTTTCTTTCTTTCTTTCTTTCTTTCTTTCTTTTTTTTTTGCCTCATTCTGGTGCTTTAACCTCTATTGTGTATCCAACTTCTTTTCACAAGGCACCCAGGGTCATCCTGTTCTCCCTGAAGGATCATCTGTCAAAATATTTTTTACACTAAGGTTTAAAAGACTAAAAACAAACGTGATCTCCTTTGGTGTATTTGCTATTTTTAAAAAATAAGCTTTTCATTCTGTGATAATTTTAGATTCAAACACAGTTGTAAGAACTAAAACAGAGATCCTACCTGCTCTCCATTCAGTTTCCCCCAATGATACCATCTTGCAAAACTATGGCATTAAAACCAAGTTATTGAAATTGATAGTCAAGATACAGAGTATTTCCATCAACAAATATCCCTCCTGTTGGCCTTTGAGAGCCCCACTGTCTTCCCTCTTACTCTCATCCCTTCCTCAATGCCAGGCAACTATTAATACAAATCTGTCCTCCATTTCTGTAATTTTGTTATTTCAAGAATGTTATTTAAATAGAATTGCACAGTATGTAACCTTCAGTGATCGGCTATTTTTTAAGTCAATATTATTCTCTGGAGAGTCGTGCAGGTTGTTGCATGCATCAACAGCTCATTGCTTGTTATTACCAAGGATTGTCTCTGGTAGGGATGTGCCACATTTTGTTTAACTGTTTACACCTTGAAGTACATTTGTGTTCTTCTAGTTTTTGACTATAATGAATAAAGCTGCTGTAAAAATTCATGTGCAAGTTTTTATGTGAACATACATTTTCATTTCTCGGGACAAATGTACAAGAATTCAATTTTTCAGTCGTTTGGTATTTACATGTTCATTTATTTTAAAAAATAGCCAAATTATTTTTCAGAGTGGCTGTACCGTTTTGCATTCTCATCAGTAATGTTCGAGTAATCTATTAATGATTTCTCTGCATCCTTAACAGAATGTGGTGGTGTCTCTTTTTTGTTTTAGTCATTCTGATAGATGTGTAATGGTATCCGCTTGTGGCTTTAGAATGCACTAATTATGCCATTTTAATGCCTCGTGAAGTAGATGCACCTTTTCATGCATTTATGTGCCATGCGCCATCTGCACATCCTCTGCAGTGAAATGTCTGTTTGTGTCTTCTATACATTTTCTAATTGGATTGTTTGTTTTTTACTGTTCAGTTTTAAGAGTTCTTTCTGTGTTCTAGATCAGAGGTGTCCAACCTATGGCCCACAGGCTGTATGCTGATTTTGTGAGGACTTTTTTTACTTATCTGCGGTGTGAGATATTACAAAAAGTATGCAAGGACCTCTTTTTTGCTAATTAGCTTTCATTAGTGTTTGTGTATTTAATGTGTGACCCAAGAGAACTCTTATTATTTCAAGGTGAGGTGTCACAGAGGGGAAAAAAAGGTGGGCACCCCTGTCTAGATACTAGTCCTTTGTCAAGTATGTGGCTTGCAAATGATTTCTCCCAACCTGTAGCTTGGCCTTTTCATCTACTTACAGAGTCATAGAGCTTAAGTTTTAAGATTTTTATATAGTTCCATTTGTCAACTTTTCCTGTTATGGATTGTGCTACTGGGGACTCTAGGGTGACCCCATTTTTTCTGAGATATTTGGCTGTGGTAGAGCAATTATTGTCTAAAAGTATTCCACCTTAGCTAGAGAGAGGCTTTTGCTGAGAATTCTTATGTCCGTGCTCACTGGCATTTCCATGTTGCTATTTTCTTCAGCACGTAATCTGGGCATATAATGTATAAAGAAATCTCAGGGAACTCACCCCCATACCACTTGGGTCCTGAGATCCCTAATTAGTCTATCTTCTCTCTACCACTCAGAGTTCTTATGTTTTTATACCTGATGTCTAGCTAGAGTCTTTAGTTGTACTTAGTGAGAAGAATAGGGAAAAGAATATCTCCTCCATATTCCTCAGAGTACAAGTTCAGCGTTTAATTTTTATCATGGATTTCAGAATGAAGTCTGATACTAGAATTTGGGACAGCAGTTTTGTTCTGTTTTGTTTTTTTAATGGTAAAGCCAGTCGTAGTAAGCCAAATAAATAATAGTTCTTTTGCAGTGTTAAGACAGGTTCACTGAGATGAATATATGTACAGAATGACTCACAGATCTAATTTAACACATTGAGTCAAGCCACAAGTAGCAAAGTAGGAAAATGTGTATGTATGCTAATACAGGTCAGGAAGCATAGCCTTTTAAGGCAGATTGAGCCAAGTTAAATATGTAGTAGAGGAAGTAACTACAGGCGTGTCTTGAGTAGAGCTCTTTCTTTGGATCAATCTGGGAAGGATGCCTAAAGGAAATGATGTTTCAAGAGTTGCTTTACAATATGGGAGAAGGGTGTGCCAATTGAGTGGTTAAAAAAAAAAAAACTGCAAGGTAATATTTTCTAGTGCATTTTAAGTTTCAGATATTTTGTTTCTAACCTCTTGAAGTTTCATTTCTAAAAATTTTCCAGTACTCTTCTCATTTTGTTCATGTTTTTGCTACCTTCTTAAATGAATAGAACATATTTAAAACAGTTGTTCTCTGTGGAAAGGAACTAAGTAGGAAATGGGTTGTGGACCAGCTTTGAGGCAATTTTGAGGGAGATGACTGGGATATAAAAGACAAGAGAAATAAGGTAAAATCAGAGCCTTAGAATTTTTTTAGATAAAATTAACACACACACAGAGTATATATTTTGCAGAAGTATTTGAGAATACAGTATAGACATGATACCCTAAATGTTTGTCTGTCTTTTCTAAGAAAAATTACATTCTCTTATTTAATTACCATGCAATCAGCAAAAAGGAATTTAATGTTACTACAATACTATTCTCTAATATTCAGCACATATTCAAATGTTGTCACTTTCTGCAATAATGTCTTTTACAGTAATTTTCTTTTCCCTTTGATCCAGTATCCAACTAAGATCTATGTTGTATTTACTTAGCATGTTTCTCCAGTCTTTAATCTGTAACTGCTCCTTAGCCTTTGTCTTCTGTGACACTGATATTTTTGAAGTGTATAAGCAAGTTGTTTTGTAGATTGTCCTTTAACTGGGTTTGTTTCCTCATGATTACATTCATGATGACATTTTTGGCATGAATACTTCATAAATAATGTGTATGCTTCTCAGCATCAGTAAATGCAAATTGTTGATTTATCTTATTATGAATGAAATAACTTTGATCTCTTTATGAAGGTAAGACATGCTTCTTACGTGTAAAGTTACCATTTCTCCTTTTGTAATTAGTGAGTAATCATTGCTGGCACTCTTCATTTCCTTGTGTAAATCCAAATTTCCATCTCTTATCATTTCCTTTTGCCTGAAAAACTTCATTTATCTCTCTCTCTCTCTCTTTTTTTTTTTTTTTTTTTTTTGTAGGAAAGATCTTTGGTAAATTGTCTTTCTTATTTGTATAAAAATATCTTTTTTTTTTTTTTGTAGAGATAGAGTCTCAATCTATCACCCTCGGTAGGGTGCCGTGGCATCACACAGCTCACAGCAATCTCCAACTCCTGGGCTCCAACTCTGAGTGATTCTCAGCCTCCCAAGTAGCTGGGACTACAGGCAACTGCCACAATGCCTGGCTATTTTTTTGTTGCAGTTTCGCCAGGGCCAGGTTTTAACTTGCCACCCTTGGTATATGGGGCCGGCGCCCTACCCACTAAGCCACAGGCACTGCCCTAAAAGTATCTTTAATTTAACCTCCATTTTTGAAATATATTTTTGGCCTGTAAAGAATTGTACATTTTCCATGTTCATCTTTTAGTAAAGATGCCTCTCCATCATCTTCTGCATCGCATAGTTCCTGATGAGAAATATACTGTAATTCTTACCTTTGTTTCTTTTTGTATTTTTTTTTTCTGAATTCATTTCTAACTTTCTCTTTATTACTAGTTTCCAGCAATTTGACTGTGATGTCCCTTGGCATGGTTTTCTTTAGATTTATTGTGCTTCTTATGGTGGTGGTTTAGATGATTGATTTTAGGTTTTTCTGCCCTGTAGTAATTAAATCTATGAATTTCCCTCTAAGCACTACTTTATCCATATGCAATAAATTTTGATATGTTCTGTTTCATTTTCATTCAGTCTAACTTATTTTCCAAATTTCCTTGTGATTTCTTCTTTTATTCATTGATTATCTATTTAGAAGAGTGCTATTTATTTTCTAACTATTTGAGATTTCCTCACATTTCTTTCTGACTTATAAATTTATTCTGTTATGGCCAGAGAACAGACTTTGAATAATTTTAAACATTTTAAGTGTATTGAAATTTGTTTTATGGCCTAGGATATGATGTATCCTGGAGAATGTTCCATAGAAACTCAAAAAAATTTTTTTTGTTTTATACAGTGTCCTAAAAATGTCAGTCAGATCAAGTTGCTTGATAGTGTTGTTTAAGTTTTCTTTATACTTACTTGTTTACCATTTAGTTTTGTAAATTACTGATAAAGGAGTAATATAGTTGGATGTCTTCGACTATAATTGCTGAATTATTTATTTTTCATTTTAATTCTATTAGTTTTTATTTCATATACAGCTCTGATACTAGAACATATGTACCTTCATAATTTTTGTATCTTTTTACTTATTATTAAATTTTTTATTTTTATGAAATTTTCCCCTTCTTCTCAAAGTTTTTTGTCTGAATGTTTATTTTGTCTGATATTAACACATGTACGGCCACGTTGGTTTTTTATGGTTACTCTATGTATGGTGTAGTTTTTTGCCATCTGTTTTAGTCAGGGTTTTCCAGAGAAACAGAATCTCTCTTTCTCTGGTCCTCCTTTCGAGTGGCTCTTTCCTGGCCTAGGGTAAATTCTGTTACACAGGCATGGATCACTACCACTCCTTTAGAGACTTGATGGTTTTCTTCTGTAGACTTCTGGAGCTCTTTCTTTCTCTCTCATTCACATCTTCTCCAGTATTCTGCTTTACAAATTCTAGCCACTGTGATCTCCCCTAGTTAGATCTCCATCTCTGCAGCTCATAGAGAACTGTTTGGTTTATCCCTCTTAGTGGAGTGAACTGGAATGTGCCTCCAGGCCACAAGCTCATCCACTGAGTTTGTTTCCCTTCTCTCAGAAACCACAGTCCTGTATTACTTATCTAAATATATATGACTATCTTTAAGGCTGCATAATAGAATGTAAATGTCTTAGCACAACAACTAAAAAAACGCCAGGAAGGCTATGTAGACTGGTGTGATGAAAATGTGTCAAACAGTTTATGAAACTAGTGTATGATGCTCCATGATCATATCGATGTGCACAGCTATGATTTAATAAAAAAAAAATAAATATATATATGACAATCTTACATATTTGTGTTTATTTTTCTAGTTCCTTATAAAAGGAGGCTAGATCTGATCTCTGTTATTTCAGTTTGACTGAAAGTGAAAGCTGAATATTTTTAATCAGAAGAAAAAAATTATTTTAATCACGATTTAAGATTATTGTGGTGGTTCTATAGAGAATGAATTATATGAAAGTAAGATTGGAAAGGGAGACCAGGAGGTTTTACGTAGTAGTCCAGGGCATAAGTGGTTGTCTAGGCTAAAGAAGTTGTTTCTAATGAAATGCAAGAAAAAAAAAATTGAGATCTAGACATGAAATTGATAAGACTTGTTGATTATTTGGACAGGATTTTCCAGCTGGTCGAGGCTTTGGTTAGGGGAAAGCTTGGAGCCATGTGGTTGGGCCATCCTGGGGCTAACAGTCATAGCAAGCATAACTTTGCCAGCTGTGAGGGGTTGTCCTGTTTATTCTGGTAGTCTATGGTATTTGTGTTCAAAACAAGAGTCACTTCCTCTTGAAAGACTGACCTTTAGTTGAAGGCTTTGTCTTGGGAGATCCGGAGCATGGGGCCCAAAAGACCAAGGAGATATAAATTTCTTTGTGTCAATGCTATGAATAAAGTCACCCAATCACCCTTGAGGATTGGGCTTGAGTCTAGGGGTTGATATTGGGCTGTGCCTGGGAGTAACTGTAATTCTTTTGCAGTTGTCAGTGCCAAATAGTTTAAGACTTCGTTATTCTACAACTGCTTTATTATGTTTGAGTTTTTCAATGTTTAGTTAAATGACTATTAGTTTCCTAAGGCTGCCATAACAGAGCACCACAACTGGGTGGCTTAACACACAAATTTATTGTCTTACAGACTGGAGGCTGGAAGCACAAAATCAAGGTGTCAAAGAAAAAGACTATTTAGAGACTGGCATATTTATATTAGTGTACCAATTATGAGACATCCTCAATTGTGAGGGTATATTTTTATGACCTGGGGAGAAGAATGCTGCCTCACCTTTTTAAGTTTTGGGAATTTGCTGTCCTCCTTGGCATCCCCTGGTTTGTTAATGCATCACTCCAAACTCTTCCTGTCATCATGTAGCCATCTCTTCTCTGTGCCTCTACGTGTCTTTTCTCCTTTTTAAATAAGGACATCCATTATATTGGACTAAGGGCTCAGCCCACTCCAGTATGACCTCGTGATAACTAACTACATCTTCAGTTAGTTCAATTGTGACCCTCTTTCTAAATAAGGGCACATTTTGAGCCTCTGGAAGTTAGGACTTCAACATATCTTTCTGAGAGACACAACTTAATCTACAATAACCACTCTTAAGGAAAGGGACTGTGCCCCATACCTTTCTCACTTCAGGGAAACTTAACTTGGGGCACTCAATGAAGTTTTCTGCTTTGGGTGAATGTGAAAGAAAATCAAGGACTATGATTGTAAAAGAAATAATTTTTATGTAAGACTGGGAAATGTATTTAATTGTAGCGCAATAATATTTTGATATTAATTGATATCTGTCTCCCCAAACTTGTTTTGACTTATCCTATAACCCTTCTCCCATTCTTGAGATATGGATTGTCTTAGTACATGTTTTATAGAAATATCAGAGAACAAAAGAGTGAAATTTTACCTTTTGAGTTTCAAAAAGCTTAGCTCCAAGGTAAAGTAAAGAAGACTTAGAATAATAATTGGTTAATCAAAGACAGTTTTTCCTCATTCCTTTCTACCTGGGATGAGATAATGTCTCCAGAGCTGGGAGGAATCAGAGGAATAGGGGAAGAATAAGTCCTGGACTTCACTGGTTCCTGAGCAGGGGTGCTATGGCTAAGCCCCAGGGTTAATTCCTGGGGAGTGGGAAAGAAGTGAGACCTTTCCCAGACAGGTAGAGGGATTTAGGAGAAAGGACAGATTATACTATACCCTGCTTTCATACAAGTAGAAGCAGAGATGAGTGTTTTCCATATTCCTAAGAGAGACACAGAGGTCAAAGGAGAGCTTCTGGAGGGGCCCAGTGGCCAGGAACAAAGGGCTGAGAATGGCTCCAGGACTGAGGAAAGCTCAACAGGTGCAGGTATAGACAGACAACAGCTGAAGGCCAGCCTCCCCACACCTTAAGCTCAAGTCAACCCCAAGGATGGATCCCTGAGTTGACTCACTAGGTTTCTACTCTTATGTGTAATGAGGTTCATAGAATAAATTAATTCTTGGTTATTAAAAATAAAGTAGATTTCAAGGGCGACAGTGAAAAAAAAAAGGATTTCTTTCGATTCTTAATTTGTGGCCTGACATTTATTTCAGCCACACAGAGCAAATGATCATTTTATACTTTCAAGTTGCTTCTTATTTATAGATGGACAGTGGGAGCTAAAACTGTCCTCTGAACAGCCAGGTACAACCTTGGCCTTTTCCCAGATTACAGAAGTTATTGCTGTCATCTTACTGCTTCAGCCTCCAGGAAAGAGGGAACGGGAAAAGGAAGGGGTGGGAGGGGATAAAGCGATAAGATTACACCACTTAAATTATGTTTTAAGCTTTTATCTTATTATTCTGAAAGGGACTCCCTGGCCCTTTTAGAGAAGAAGTTCTAAGAAGCTCTGAAACTTGAGGTACCTGCAAAGACAACTAAGCTGTCGTTGCTAAGGAACAAGTAGGTTTAAATTGTGGTGTCAATGTCACCAGCTCCTGCTCAGATGGCAAGTAAAGGAATGATGTAAAATCATCAGAGGCCAAAGAACCGTTCAGTGTGATAAGCCATGGGCTGTGATTTAAAATTGTCTTTTCTCTGAGAAAATGTGGCCTCACATTTGAGGATGTCCAATAATTGTTCCAATAAGGAAATACACCAGGCTCTGAATAGTTTTCTCTTTGGTGGAAGAGAAAGTGGAGGGAAAAACAGGAAGACAGAGAGAGGGAAGGGAGCAGAAGCCAGCTGGCATAAATGACCTAATTAAATGACATTTTAGGTCGGAGTCAGAATGAGACTTTGGAATTAGAGTAAGGTTTTTGTTTGCTTGCTTGTTTCTTTTGAGACAGAGTCTCGCTATGTCACCCTCAATAGAGTGCTATGGTGTCACAGCTCACAGCAACCTCAAACTTTTGGGCTTAAGCAATTCTCTTGCCTCAGCCTCCTGAGTAGCTGGGACTGCAGGCGCCGACCACAACATCCAGCTATTTTTTGGTTGTAGTTGTCCTTGTTGTTTAGCAGGCCTGGGATGGATTCAAACCCACCCAGCCTTGGTGTATGTGGCTGGCACCCTACTCGCTGAGGGTGCTGAGCCTAGAGTAAGATTTCAGTATTGTTTTTGCTACTAATTAGATGACTTAGGCAAATAATTTTTAGGTGGTTGATGCCTTGAGTTTCCAATTTGTAAAATGGGATGTATTGTGATAAGACTGTGTGAATTTGGGTATTTTGGCTCTTAATATTTCTAAATCATTCATGATTTTCAATTTTATTTCAATAACCCAATGTGGTAGGCAGTCTCTAAAGTGGTCTCCAATGAACCCCACTTCTTGGTATTCACACCTTTGTGCACCTAATGATCCCCACTTCTTGGTATTTTTTTGGGGGGGGACGGGGCTGGATATGAACCTGCCACCTCCAGCATATGGGGCCGGTGCCCTACTCCTTTGAGCCACATGCACCACCCCCCACTTCTTGGTGTTCACACCTATGTGCAATCTCTTCTCCTTGAGTGTGGGTTGCACCTAATGACTTCCTTCTAATGAATAGACCTTGACAGAAATAGTGAGATGACACCTTCTATATTAGGTTGTAAAATGACTATGGCTTTTGCTTTTGGTATGTTGCATCTCTCTCTCTGTTTTGCTCTCTTTTCCTCCCCTTCCTTCTTTCTTCCCTTTCTTTATTTCTTTTAGATCACTTGCATTAAAGAAAGCATCAACCCAAAGAAACTGAAACCTGCCAATAACTAGGTGAGTGAGTTTAGAAGTGGAGAGTCTTAATCCACAATCTAGTCTTGTCATAGCTGCAGCCTCAGGAAACAGCTTGGCTGCAATCTTCCTGAAGGTTGAGGCATCCAACTAAGCCACTCCCAGATTCCTGACCCATAGAAAATGGGAGATAATAAATAATTTAGCTTCTAAGTTTCACAATAATTGGTGATGCAGCAATAGAGAACTAATATATGGTTTCAGGTCCATCTCACAGTGAACCTAGTGTGTCCTGAAACTCATGATGTAGTTATTTTCCCAGTTCCAGAATGTATAATTAGAACGGACATACTCGGCAACTGGCAGAATCCCCACAGTGGTTCCCTGACGCATGGAAGGAGGGCTGTCATGGTAGGAAAGACCAAGTGGAAGCCATTAGAGCTGTCTCTACTTACAGAAATAGTAAACTAAACACAATACTGCCTTCTTAGAGGAATTACAGAGCTGAGTGGCACTAAAGGAATTGAAAGATGCAGGGGCTGTGATTCAACCAGAATGGCAATGGACAATCATAAACTTAGGTTGTGACTCCAGTTGTATTTGCTTTTCTAGATGTGATTTTGTTGCCAGGGCAAATCAACATGTCCTTGGTATACAGCTATTAATCTTGTACTTGATTTTATCTTTATGCTTATTAATAAAGACCATCAGAAGAAGTTAACTTTCATCTGGCAAGACTGCAATGTGCCTTCACTATCCTGCCTCAGGGCTATATCAACTCTCTATGTCATAGTCTTGTCTACAAGGACCTTGATTCCTTTTTCCTTTCATAGGACATCATGTTGATCCATTATATTCATGATATTTTGCTTACTGGACATGGTGAGTATAAAGCAGTAACTACTTTAGACACATTCATAAGACATTTTGCACCAGAGAGTGGGAGATAAATCCCACAGAAATTCAAAGACCTGCTATTTTAGTACAAGTTCTAGGAGTCCAATTATTTGAGACAAGAGCTTTCTCTTCTATGGTTAGGGTCAAGTTGCTGCATAAAGCTTCTCCATTAAGAAAGAGGTATAATTCCTACTGGGGCTCTTTGGCTTTTGGGACAACATATTCCTCATTTGAACATGCTCCTTTGACTCATTTTCTGACTGATCTGAAAAGCTGCCTGTTTTGAGTAGAACCCAGAATAAGAGCAGGCTCTATAAGAGGTCAAGTTGCCATGTAAGCTGTTCTGCCAACTGGGTCACATGACTCAGAAGATATACTGGTACTTGAAGGATGAGTGATTCCTGGGGATGCTGTTGGGAGTCTTTGGAAAGCTGCTGTGTGTGAATCATACCACAGACCCATAGAAGTCTTTTTTGGAGAGCCCACTGTGTGCTGAGTATTGTCAGACCTACGAGGCCATACTATTGGGCACATACAGCAGCACTGTTATCAAAAGGAAGTTATATCTTCAAGATGGGACTCAAGCAGGTCCTGAAGGCAACAATCAGTTGCCTAAGGAAGTAATCCAGATGCCCACACCCCCTACTAATACTACATTTACTTCTTTCTCTCATTCACAGCTGTGGCATCATGATGAATTTCTCCATGAGCTGTTGACTAAGAAAGGGAACCCTTGAGGTTGATTTATAGATCATTCTTCATGATATAGCACTGGACACAGCACTGTAAACTCCTTTCAGGGACAGCTCTGAAGGACAGTGGTGAATGGAAATTCTTCCTATGGGCAAGATTTTGAATAGAATATGTGGCTGTTCATTTGGCCTGGAATGATAGGTGGCATATGGGTCCATATCAATTCATGGGCTGTGGCTAGATGGTCAGGGACTTGGAAGGTACACAATTAGAGAACTTTCTATAGGGAAGAGTATGTAGATAGACTTCCCCAAATGGGCACAGAATGTGAAGATGTTTGTGTCCCATATGAATACTCACCAAAGGATGACCCAGCAAAAGAGAATTTTAATAGTCAGGTGAATAGGATGACCTGTTCTGTGGATGTCAGCAAGCCTTCTCCAGTTACTCCTATTATTGCCCAATGAGCTCCTGAACAAATGGCCATCGAATCAGAAATGAAGTTTATGCTGGGCTCAGTTTTTGCTCACCAGGGACTATTTGTAGATAATCCCTGCTGAGGGTAGAGACCAACACCGAGCTCCAAATATTCCTTAGAAAGATCACCCAGCTACCTGGTGGAAGGTTCATTACACTGGTCTGCTTCCATCATGGAAGGGAGAGGACTTTGTTCTTACTAGATATGGATTTTATTTTTCTAATGCTTCTGCCAAATCTATGACTGGGAAGTGTCAGAATACTGTATCCAAAAACATGATACCTTACACAGCATTACTTTTGACTAAGAAACTAACATTCCAGCAAATGAAGTGCGGCAATGGGCCCATGCTCAAAGAATTCACTGGTCTTACTATGTTACTTGTAATTCGGAAGCAACCAACATGATAGAATGGTGGAATAGTCCTTTGAAGGCTCAGTTATGGCACTAGCTAGGTGACAACACTTTGTGGGGCTGGGTCAAGGCTCTTCAGGTAGTGGTAAATGTTCTAAATCAATATCTATTATATAGCGCTATTTCTCCTATAGCAGGATTCACAACTTAAGAAGCAAGGGGTAGAAATGAAAATTTTGTTCTCATTATCACCCCTGGTGATCTAACAATACGTTTGTTTGTTTGTTTGTTTGTTTCTTATCCACATAACTTTAGGTTCTACTGCTCTAGAAATGTTTGTTTCAGAGGGAGGAATCCTTCCACTAGGGACACAACAATGATTCTATTGAACTGAAAGTTTCTTAATAGCTACTTAGCCACTTTGGGTAAATACCACTGAATCAACAGGCAAAGAAGAGAGTTACTATACTGACTATGGTGATTGATCTTGACTAAGGGAAAATTAAGTTACTACCACATAACAGCTATGTCTAGAATGCAGGAGACCCTCTCGGGCTTTTTGTGTAGTCCTATTTTGTGATTTTTAAGTCAACAACCTCCAATTCAAGAGGAACTCTTAATGGCCCAGGCCCTCAGGAATAAATATTTGGAAATAAACCAGGAACTGTGACTAATTATGAGGCTTAGTGAAGAAATATGACTGAGTATTGGAAGAAAGTGCTTGTAAATACCAGCTAGAACCACATGACCAATTGCAGAAAAGACTATAATAATCATGAGTATTTTCCCCTCATTTTGACATGTGTATCAGATAGTTTCTTTCCTTTCTTCTTTCTCATCTCCTTCTCTAACATAAGATGCATTAAGTTAACTTTATATCATAATACCTAAGTTATAGGATATCAAAGGATGGCGTGTGGATCAGCTAGGAGAAGAGTAGAGATCATCTAAATTAAAAGGGAGACTTTTTATTCTCTTTGGTAAGAAGATTGACACAGGAATCAGAAATCTATGGGTCTGTTTTGTAAATAAGGTTTTATTGGAACACAGCCGCATTCTTCAGTTATGTGCTGTCTATGATTGCTTTCATGAATAGTTGCAATAGAAACCACATGGCCTACAAAACCTAAAATGTTTACTATCTGGCTTTTTTTTTTTTTTTTTCCTTTTTTTTAATTAATTTATTTTTATTGCTAAATCATAGCTGTGTACATTAGTGCAATCAAGGGGTACAATGTGCGGGATTCATATACAATCTGAAGTATTCTCATCAAACTGTTCAACGTAGCCTGCATGACATTTTCTTAGTTACTGTATGTAGACATTTGTATTCTGCATTTAGTAAGTTTCACCTGTACCCATTCTAAGATGCACTGTAGATGCCCCACCCATTATCCTCCCTCCACCAAAACCTTCCTCCTCCCTTCCCCTTCCTTGGCCCTTTCCCCATAGTCTTCTGCTATAGTTGGGTTATAGCCTTCATGTGAAAGCTATAATGTAGCTTCATAGTAGAGCTGAGTACATTGGATACTTTTTCTTCCATTCCTGAGATACTTTGCTAAGAAGAATATGTTCTAGCTCCATCCATGTAAACATGAAAGAGGTAAAGTCTCCATCTTTCTTTAAGGCTGCATAATATTCCATGGTATACATGTAC
>CAUYPK010039787.1:0-22601 GCA_963574355.1 Loris lydekkerianus | reverse complement strand
CCATTACCCTCCCTCCACCAAAACCTCCCCCCTCCCTGCCCCTTCCTTGGCCCTTTCCCATAGTGAGTGATGTTTTATTTTAACTTGGCCATTTCAACAGGTAGGGTGACAGCATTGTAGCTGAAATCTATGCCACTCAATTGACAATAAATGCCAATTTTTTAAAAATTTGATTTGAAACAGCCATAACCTTCTGTCATAATACTGGCCACTGAAAGTGAATTTCACTTTACATCTCAGCATTTGCAAAATGGAAGAAAAATCTATTCTTACAATAAACCCAGACTGAAGGAATAAAACTTTAAAGTAGTCAATGCCAAGGAATAGAAGCCAATCAATACAAGCTATGCTGTTTTATTTAATTTATAACTGAGTGTCTCCTGAAAACTCTGGTCATTACTTACCAGCAAATTTTTGTTAT
Organism: Loris lydekkerianus; assembly: GCA_963574355.1. Lineage (NCBI taxonomy): Eukaryota > Metazoa > Chordata > Mammalia > Primates > Lorisidae > Loris > Loris lydekkerianus. The sequence continues at coordinate 22,180 of CAUYPK010039787.1, read as the reverse complement.
GGTTCTTGTTGGTTTATGAATATCTAAATATTATTAAAGCCCCATAAACAACATGGTATGGTATGGTATGTGTGCATGGTATACACACATGGAAAATGACAAAGACGGTTTTTTACCTATTTTAACATTCGGCCTTTGGGGCAACTGGAAATTTTACAAACCAGGAAATGGGTAGAGGCTGAGAACTGGGGCAAAGGAAATGCATAGTTTCCATGATCAACACTCATAAGCTAAAATCAGTTTTGTACTAACTTAGACCAAGGACTTGAGGCCTGGAAGGGATCTGCACGATAATTTAATGATCTGACTTGTACTGCACTGAGTTTAATACCACAGTATGTTTTTTTAATACATGAGATACTTGGATGTCCTCCGTCTAAAGATCTCAAACACACACTACTTTCATTGTGTGGGTCAGGACAGAAGAAGGACGATCTTTCTGCTCTGCAGTTTTTCCATAAGTTTGAAACTTCAAGAGGCTGGGAAGAGACTGGCTCCCATGTCCCTCGGCTCATGAAACATGAAAGCAGGAAGTAGATTTAGTTCCCTTCCTCCTAGAAAGGAGGCTGTTCTCAGTACAACGTCCCCCCATGATGTTCACCGGATTTCAGGAAGGGTGAAACAATTCGGCGCTCCACAGCAGCATCCGCCCTTTGCAACTACCCTCTTCTTTGAAACAGGTCCCGCCTCTTTCTAGCCTCAGTCTGAGGACGCTGTGTTATCAAGCAGCCCCGTGACAATGCACATCATGATTCCAATCAGATTAGCATGCTTTAATCACTGGCTTTGTTCCTGTGGCTTATTTTACACTAATTAAACCTAGTAAAATTTTCGCTGCTAATTTAATTAGTGAAGCAACTCAGCCTGGGCAGGGATCATGTTTCTTGCTTTATCCACAAATTTAAACAGAATCTGAGGCCTGCAGGTGACTCACATAAGTCACCATTCTAGAAGGCATTCTAGAACCAGGCCTGTCTCTGACCAAGCACAGCCCCGCATGGTGTTAGAAGCTCCCTTAAAATAGCAGCAGCCGTGACAAAAAACTAGTCTCTCACTGGCTGCCTGAAATGGTCTGGATACACCATAACTTAAATTTGTCAGGACCACTTCCATGTCTGACATCCCAACATAATAATTTCCACTAACAAACTTATCAGATCAAGGAGAAGAACAGGGAGCCTTGATGTATTTTCTGCAGGAAATTGAATTCATTGGTTAGTTTGGCTGAAGAGCATATTGTTTTCATATAAATCTATACATAATATTATATATTATTTTTCTATACATCTACCATATTTATTTTATATAAATATATAATATATAACATATGCTATATATTTATATATAATACATGCTCTATATTACATATTTTGTATATAATATATATGCTATATATTCATATATTATATATATGCTATATAGTCTATATAATATATATACTATATATTTTATATATATATATAAAAATATATATATATACACACACAGAGTGTCCATAAAGTTTGTGTTAAATTTCACATGAATTTTATGGACACTCTTCTGGAATAAACATAATTCAGACTAATTCCAACCTACAAATGGGCTGTATTTGTAAAACGATTTATTTACTTAGCTATTTTTTCCCCCAGTACACAGTATATGTAAGTGGAGGTTGGTGTTCCCAGCTGGCCAAAAGAGTATCTCGAATCCATAAGTACTGCTCCAATGAGCTAAAACTATTTACCAAAGTGCCACATCTCAGAGCAAGTCACCTCTACCTACAGGGCTGTGCCCACAATTTGTCTAATGAATGAAGACTCATATGAATGTGTCAAAATATAATACATACCCCAAAATATGTACATATGTTATGTATCAATAAAAAAATCAATAAAAAAATGAAAATGGGTAAAGAATTTACAGGGTTTTTTTTGTTTGTTTTTTGGCTGGGGCTGGGTTTGAACCCACAACCTCCAGCATATGGGGTCGGCGCCCTACCCCTTTGAGCCACAGGCAAAGAATTTGAATAGACATCTCTCCAAAAATGATAATGGCATAAGAACATGAAGAAACAACCAACATCAAAAATCATTCAGAAATTGTGTACTTCAAAACCACTCTGAGATACCACTTCATATGCTCAAGGATGATATCAGCTCTGATAAGAAGAAGTGTTGACAAAGATGTGGAGAAACTGTAACTCTCGTGCATTGCTGAAGGGAATGTAAAAAGATACAGTCATTTTGGAAAACAGTATTTGTTTTTAAAAGTTACACATAAACTTAGCATATGAAAAAGCCATATGTTCTTGGGTAGGTAGACACTCAAGAAGAGAAATGAAAATTATATTTACTGGAAGACTTGTATGTGAATATTCACAAGCAATGTATTCATCACAGCCAAGAATCGGAAACAAGCAAATGTTTATCAATTGGAGAATTCTTTGTCTGTTTTTTTTTTTTTTAGACAGAGTCTCACTCCCTGCCCTGAGTAGAGGGCCATGGCATCATCACAGTTCACAGCAACCTCAAACTCAGCCTCCCAGAGTGCTGGGATTACAGGCGTGAGCCACTGCACCCAGCCCTGGAGAATTCTTTTATGAAAAAAAGTAGTGTATTCACAGATTAGAATACTACTCAGCAATAAAAAGACACAAGCTACTGATAACATGCTACAGCATAGATGAGCCACAAAAACATGCTAAGTGAAAGATGCACTCAAAAAAGACCTCACCTTGCATGATTTGATTTATATAAAATTTTTAGAAAAAAGCAGATCTACAGGGCAGAAGTAGTTAGTGCTTGCCTGGGACCGGAAGCAGGAGATGGGATTGGATTACAAATGGGCCCAGGGAACAGACTGGTGTGATGGAAACCTAAAACCAGATGTAGTGATGGCTACACAGTTCCATAAAGTCACTAAAAAACATTGGATTGAATCTATACAAGTGCAATTTTTTTTTTTTTCACTCTGTGGCGTCGTCACTGCAACCTCAGACTCCTATGCCTACGCGATCCCTTTGCCTCTGCCTCCCAAGTAGCTGGGACTATAGGTGCCTGTCATACAGGTCCCGGCTATTTTAGGCTGGTCTCAATCTCCTGAGCTCAACCTCCCAGAGTGCTGGGATTATAGACATAAGCCACAGAGAACATCTCACGGGTACTTTTTGGTAAATAAACAATACCTCAATAAAATTGTTAAAATAAAGTTTGGAATTTCTCCCAAGCGACCAAAGAATTGGTACATGGCTGAATAAATACAATTTTGAATTTGACTATAGCTGAAATACAGTTTTTAAGGAGTGATCTGTTCTTACACCTCCATGTGTGTGTGTCAATGACTAATGGGCTGAAAAGCTAACATTATTCTTTTCTGCGTTTCTTAGGAAAGTGAAAACTTTCATAACATATCACCCCAAGCAGGGGGCCCCGGACTATAGGGAGCTTGTGGCTGGTCTGGTGTGTCTGGGAGGAGAACAGAATGACGTATGAACAAAGAGGATCAGGCCAACCTGCAAAATATGTCATCACTCCCTCCCACTACCTGTGGCCTTGGCACTCGCCAGCACACCCAGGCCTGGGCAGCTGCCTCTGTCTGCCCAGATGCTTCAGAGTCACATGACCAATATGCAAGTGGTCCTCCTGGGACATATGGTTCAGTTTTACTGATTTGGTCCAGTTGTTTGAAAAGACATTGTCTTTTCAAAGACAATTTATCACATTTCACTATCTTTAAGTAGAACTTTGAGGAAAGGAAAAAGCAACATACCTGTTTCTGATATAATTTTACTTCCTTGAATTTGAGAAAAACTGTTTTACTTCTTTACCATGGAAAAGAAGATTCCATAAAAACAGGTATGATTGTGATAAATTGATTCTGGCAAGGATGAAGGGAAAAATTCTCCCCCCTAAGTGACACTGCAGCTTAGAGAAACATCAGTAGGTCAGTTAAAAAATCCTTCTGCCAAAGACGGACTGAACTTACACCACACCCAGACAAATGAAAGTTTGTTCTATTTTTAAAGATTTCCAGAGAACAGAATCATAGGGATTTCTGCCCCTTAAGGTGTTTCGTCTGTCTGAGAAATCCATTTTATGTAGAAGCATGCTAGTAACAAAGAGAATGTGGTTGTCTGGCCTCCTAAACTGAAGAACATTTTATATTATTACCATCATCACTCTGAAATACAAAGGACAAAGCAAAAGTTAACATTCATGCACTGTGTCTGGTTTGTTTCTGATTAATGAAACAGACCCTTATATTTTATTAAGGTTAAGTAATCAAGCCCAGCCAAGAAGCTGTGCTTTTGCATTTTAATTTGTGGGAAATTCAACAATAATAAAGCTGTTGAACATAAAGAAGTTAAAACCAGGAACTGTCTTCCTAGAATTCTGCTTTTCTTTTCCCCAATTATCCAACTAAAGGAATTGTAGTTTAGCTAGTGAGTGATATTCTCATAAATGTAAAGTGTTTATGGAGCATTTTTAATTATTATTCTGGGATATAGAACATCCCCCAGCATAAATGGAAAAGCAGCTCACAAATGCTTTAAAATGAGAAAAGACTGAAAAGCAGAAGTTATTTGAATACAATTTTTTAAGCAGAACTTTCAAAATAAAAGTTATTTGAATACAATTATAAATTGCACACTACTTTAAATCACACACAAACTTTAGGGACAGCCTGTATATAAAATGTAAATGCACTCTGGGCATATTCCAGTGTAAAATAAATCAATGCTTTTCTAAAATAATTTTAATTACTTGTGTTGCCCATCATCGTGACAAGCTAAGCCTCTTCTTTCCTTATCTAATTCAAGGCGATTGTTTGCTCAAATTGTCCTCCTACCAATGGGAAACGGGCACAAATTGACCTTATGAAAAGAACTAACTAAAACAAAAATGAATTGTTTCCTTTCAGTTTGTGATTTTTTAAAAAATAATGATATTAAGGGTTTGGGATGGAGACTAAGCCAGCCTTCTAACTGCTCCCTGGAGGAAAAGCATACTCCACACCTAAGGAAGTTCAAGGGCAGATAGCAGAGGAGAGGAGGCCATCCGTGGATGAGGCCAGCAACGTGCTATCCAGCCAGCCTCTTGCACAGGGCTCTGAGCTATAGCAGAAAGCAGCCTCTCTGTCTGCCCCCCTTTCCCTCACCCCTACCTACATCCACAGGACCTAATATAAAAGTAAACAAACACAGAGTGTGGAGTGGAGTTCTGCATAAGGTAAATACTTGACCTTAATCTGTCTCGCATTTACCACCTCACCTGAAAGACGGGAACGTGCGGATTACTCATTTTGCTGCCTGATAAATTATATGCTTGGGACCTTTAGAGAAGAAATGGAGACTGCTGGGGACAGTCTTGCCTTTTCATGTCCTGTTACTCCGTGAGGATTCAACCATGTTAAGATTTCAATATCAAATGTATTCACTGTATTCACTTCATTTCTTTTAAAATGTACTAGGACTTAGTTTTGCATCCCCCTACCAAAGGCCATTCTGGTTGCTTCCTATGTTTTTGCTGTTACAACAATGCTGCACGTGTACACGGCGGAGTGCGAGGAAGGAAAGGCGGCTACATCTTTTATGTTTACCCGGGGGGAGCTGAAACACATTCTTCTTAGTAAAGTATCTCAAAAATGGGGGAAAAAAATCCAACATACTCAATACTAATATAACATTATTTATCTTTTGTGGGAACGAAAGATAAAACACAGCTAGAGTCCAGCCAGGGGGGAGGAGAAAGCAGGGAAGGGGAAGGTGACCCGTGCACCTCACCTACCCTGCACAATGCGAGGTGTTCGCTGGACCCCTGGGTGAAGGGCTCGATTGCAATTTGAACTTTACCTTGGAGGTGACAACAAGGCATCCTAAACATTCGTAGGCTCGTATTAATTTGAAATAAAAGAAGGACAATCATAATAATGAAATAAATAACACAATGCTGCAATAAACAGCCTCCTCGCCTTCCGCGTCCCACTGGGCATGCGCACGACTGCCCGGCGAGCGCGGCTTCCCGAGCGGGCGGGCGCCGGGCGGGCGGTACAGTTTGTCTGTGGCCGCCACAAGTCTGCGGCTCGGAGGCCGCTCTGCCTGCGGCTCTGCGCTGATGCCGCCTGGAAATGGCGAAAACCCGAGAACGTGGTCCTCAGGGAAGAAGGCGAGAATATGGCTACCACTTCTCAAAGTCGAGGGGGCCTTCATTACTATAATCATTTAAGATGAAGACCCTGACATCATGGATCTCATACAATTGCAAGAGCAAGAATTTGAACCCATGTTTCCATAAAGTTAAAAACATTGCTTTTTAACAGTCCTCCTGTGATTGCTAATGACCTGGATTTTTGTGGCTGCTTTATAGATATCAGTTCCTTCTGAGTGTGACTGAAGAGAGAACTGTCAGTTTGCAAGAGGCTGGGCTTAGGCTGAAGCTAACACCAGAGTCCTCCTGGTAACTGGAAGATTCAGAGGCTCACGGTGAACATGTGCCCACAGGCGCCAGGAGTGCAGGCGACAACAATTTCATTCCCTTTCTCCTTCCCTTGTTCCCAAACTCATCACTCTAAGTTCAGGTGTGCGGAAAGGTTAGAGCTGCTCCCTGTCTTGGGGAGGTTGTCTGTGACACAGATCTGAGATGAAATTTGCAGGAGGTTTACCGAGAGGTTCCATGGGCTTGATCCCCATGAAGACTTGAAGCAGAAATGCAGTCCTCAGGCTTGGCAGCAGCACCAGGTGGGAACGGACCATCAGGCACGTTCCCCAAGGCTGATTGTTCCAGTGCCCTAGGGCTCGGTTCCTACACAGCCTTCCTCTCTTTCTATAATCATTCATTCTGTGTTAGCAAGACTCAAATCTCCAGCTACAGGAATTTGTCCCAAATTCCAGACTATCAGAGACATTCTCCACTTTGATATTTTATAGACCTGTTAAAATGTCCCACATCAAGCTCCTGACTCCACCTTCTCAACCTCAAAAGGTGCACCCCAGGCCGGCAAGGTGGTTCAATCCTGTGATCCCAGCACTCTGGGAAGTCAAGGTGAGAGGGTCTCTTGAGCTCAGGATTTCGAGACCAGCCTAGCAAAAGCAAGACACCGTCTTTACTAAAAATAGAAAAACTAGTTGGGCGTGGTGGCATGTGCCCATATTCCTAGCTACTCAGGAGGCTGAGGCAAGAGGATCACTTGAACCCTGGAGTTTGAGGTTGATGTGAGGTAAGCTGATGCCAGGGGACTCTAACTGGGCCAATAAAGTGAGATGATTTTAAAAAAAGAAAAAGAAAAAAACAATTGCAGCAGAGGGAAGCAAGGTACAGAAACTGGTGGAATAAGGGCTTGGTCCTAAAATGGGTGTGGGGTGTGGGCAACTGACAGATTCCATGCACGTACATATGCACCTAGACCAATGTGGTCAGCAAAGCAGAGATCTGGCTGACACGGTGAGCAGGCGCCTCCTGCACCTCCAGCTTGCCAGCATTATCAGGGAAGAATAACCCTAACTCGCTCCCGGCACCATCTTTCAGAAGCAATGCCACATCCAAGAAGGGCTACATTTCTTAAAGATCCAGAGGTAGTAGTAACAAAGAAAGTTGCTACCAAGGAGGATTTAACTGTATAGATTAGGAGACTTGCTGGGGGTTGGTGGTCTGTGCTCAAACCAGAGTCCTCCCTGGATGTGCACACGTACCCTGCACTTTCTTCAATGCCGCTCCTATGGCAGGGGCCCCTAAGAACATTTGGAAAGATGCAAAATGGGGAAATGGCTTGATATTGACCCAGAGTGAGCCAAGGCACCACATCCAGTCTGCTGTGCTCACTCATTTAGTTGAAGAGGAAGCTAACACCTACATGTCACACTACAGGACTAAAATCTCATTTATTAAAGGTTGTGTATTATACTCCATTATTGTTGTAATACCAAAACCCATGCTGTGACACCAGTGACTGGGCCAGTGCTCTCTAAGTGCCAGGTGTGTACTGTGTACTCAGCACTTTTCTTTCGCATTCAGATGAAATTTTTAGGCCTTGAGGATTTCACATTCTAATCAAGAACATGATCAACTCGACGGGAATTTAATTTCTGGTAGCTGAGAGGATACCATTTCAGAGCTTTAATGCAGCATTTAAGAACTTGAAGAAGGGAAACATAAGGACCCCAGCGAGGATGGGGAAGATGCTTTCCACGGTTGGATGAAATTGGGCCAAGAGGGAAGAATGTAGCAGGGGGTGGGGAGGATGGACAGAGAGGTCTCAGGCTGAGAGATAACCAAAATCACAGCATGTTCAAAACTCTGAAACCAGTTAGTATGATGGATATAGGATGACAGGGAAAAGCCGTGTGAACTACCTCAGTTTTTGATGGACATGGTTCCCTATAAATCATTAATACCAATACTACTTTGGGACAATAAAAGGCTTATTCAAATAAGATATACACATTACAACATAATTAGCAAACATTTTCTCTCATAGAAATATGTGGATTATAAAATGATAGATTACTAAAATTTATACAATTGATAAAGACACAAGAAACAGACTATCTTAAATTGATAATGGAAGAACCCTGGAACATTAGGAAATTTTATGGAGAATAATTTGACAGTATATAGAACATTTGACACTTCTCCCAGGCTTTTACCTAAATGTCTGCTTCTAGGAATTTGGCACATGAGATAATCACATTATGTTATGCTTAAATTTTTGACAATTAAAAAGGAGCTAATAAGATTTAAGTACACAAATGTTCATGAAAGAATCAATCATAATAGCAACTGAAAAAGGAAACCACATAAATATCTAATTATAGAGAGCTGGAGATATAAATTATGCTGCTTACGTATAATTGATACTTCTATTAGATACACAATATAAACAATGTTAAATTATACAACAGTATGTACTATTTCATTTAACCTTGCAGTAATACATAGCAAAATTTAAATAAAATTAGATATGTTTAAAAATAAATAGAATAACAAAATTTAAAATAAGTACGTATGTGTATACTTTATCCAAAAAGATTTATGCCAAAATACAAATAATGGCTATTTTTAAGAACTGGGTTCATTTTCTTTTTCTTTTTTAACTTTTTATTTGGATTTTTCTAATTCTCTACCATGAACATGTATTAATTTTATAATCAGAAAAAAACTGTAAAATTGAAGCAAAGAATACGCAAAGGCAAATAAAGAAATATTCAAGGTACCAAAAATAAATCCTATCTCACTGTAATAAATCCTCTGTTAGTCAATGCTTTTACTGTACACTAGGCTCTGTGGATTGAAAAGGTCATTACCTATGTGCCGTTCATCAAAATGCATGTTTAAAATATCTTTCTATTTAATATGGTCTCAGTGGGATTTGACAAAATGCCTGTTTGACTGTGTTATTAAATATGACCTGGAGGATACTGTTTTGATTTTATAAGTTAACCTCAAAAGACAAGGAACATAGGCACCACAAGATTCTTCAGTGAATTATAACAAACCTGCCTCTAGTCGATGGTACCTGGATGGGCCTTCCATAAACAATGTCAATAAATTCACGCTATGAATCGCCATCATCATTTGAATTTGACTCATGGGAAGAATATGGTATAAGTATTTTCCATTCATATAACTACTTGATTTGTTTAGAGATTTTTCAACCAACCCTTGAGGAAAGAGCACCGACTACCCTAGGCTGTCAATGACCACCAATTCTCTAAGGACCATCCTTTTAAAAGTTTTAACTAATTAGAAAAATGAGTGTGCTCACTTCACAGATGAGATACCTTGAGAAAAATAAAATTAGTGACTATGTGTTGAATGACACAGAATTCCAGGGATTTATTAGGCACAGTTCCCCCCTCAACATGAACATGCATGTAAATATTTATGTCAAGTCCATATGAAAGAAACAGACATGCAACAGATGGCTCTTAGGAAGGGTAAGAAGTTGGAAATTCCCCAGGGAGCCATGGAGCTACAACACTCGTTTAACATGATTCAGGGAAACAGGCAATCAGTTGAATTGAAAATGAACTTGAACCTTCTGATAGAATTTTTCAGAAACTTAAATGTTATTGCATTTTATCCAAGGAAACAGAAAGTGAGTTCTCTCATATTTGATTCCTTCTTCTTTTCAAGATATTTTTATCAACCATCAACTAATTTTATTGGTTCTCTAAGACCTCTGCTATTTTGAAAGTGGCCTGATATTATTTTATTGCAAAATATTCCCTGATGGTGAATGTATTTTGTGAAATTCATTACTAAAATTTTAAGGCTGTTTCAATAATTTCATGAATAGAGTCTATAATACACCTGGGATCTTTGTCTACCAAGGGCAGGAAGAATTACGCCCGCATATACCAACAGCACAGTTGGATGGGAGACTCACAGGGTGCTCAAATAATGTGTGTCAGCAAGCCATAGCACCCAATTTGAGTGTGTATGTTTTCATTTTTAGAGGGATATTGCAAGCTTCTAAATTGGGTAGAAAATGGTAGTTACAATCCTACTTTTATCTACAAGTTAAGGGAGTTGAACAAAATTATTTCTAAGCTCCCTTCCATTTTTAAAATGCTCTGATTCCACCTTTTTCACTCACAACATGACAGTAATGGCCGCCTGGCGCTCTGACTGCATTCCTAGGATGCTTTTTAATGACCATCAAATGCCAACTATCATTTTCCGTGTCACTGGTCCAGAAAAAGGCTTGAGGTCCGTTTGGAATTTATAGAAAGGGAGGCTTTAGAAACACAGACTAGACTGAAACTATCCTTTCCCATGCGGCTCATTGGAGATAGGTTTTTATTTGAATAACTAGAGAAAGTATTTCCTCATGGAGACTCAATATTTTGACCAAACTATAGCAGTCCTCATCATCCTTACATATAGAAGCGATTAATTAGAGTAATGATGATCAATCTTTTGTGCCAGTTCTCAGAAAGTAAAGCACGTCTCAAAATGTTTCTAAAAGCTTAACTTGGGAGTGGGGAGGCAGGGAGGAACTTCAGCTCTCCATGTATTTTCTATTATTTTCTGAAAAAGGCTTGAGGGGACCTGGAGGGCTCAGTAGCAGAATGTGCAAGTGTGAGGAGGCTCTGGGCACAAGAAGCTAGAACTGTGCTGAGACTCAGTCACCACACAGGGAAAACATGACAGCCACAGCTTAGGGCGTGGGGCCAGCCAGCCCATAAGGAGAGTCTGGAAGGAAAGAACATTGAGAGCTGCTCTCCTGAGGAAGCCATTGCCACTTTGGGGATTCCTCGAATCACTGGGGAAAGACCCACCCTGAAAGCCTCCCCAGAAATTCGGTGGGGACCTGGATGGAGGTGAGCAGACCTGGGTGTCAGAGTTAGTTAGCATCATTGCATTCTGACCTGCAAGCTAATGAGGGTCAAATTGCCCTATATGGTGATACAGGGACCCTCTATACTGGTAAATAAAAAGATCAAATTTGAGGCCAAACTAAAATTATTTTTAAAAGTGAATTAAAGTTAAACTTGAAGCTTTCATGTAGAGAAACAGAAATATCATCTTTTATGCACAAATACCATTATTACACTTTAAGGAAGTGTTTTCCCTGGCTATCAGTTACAAAAATAGAGGGATAAATAATGTGGTGATTCTGAAAGTTCTGATATTTGTAATAGTGTATGATTCTGGCTGGGTAAGGAGGCTCACACCTGTAATCCCAGCACACTGGGAGGACAAGGCAGGAGGATCCCTTGACCTCAGGAGTTTGAGACCAGGCTGAGCAAGAGTGAGCCCCCTTCTTTACTAAAATAGAAAAGCTAGCCAGGCATGGCAGCAGGCACCTGTAGTCTCAGTTACTCAGGAGGCTGAGGCAGGAGGATCACTAAAGCCCAGGAGTTTGAGGTTGCTGTGAAATATACTGATGTCAAAGTACTCTAGCCTGGGTGATAGAATGAGACTCTGCCTAAAAAAAAAAAAAAAAAAAAAAAAAATTCATGATTCTGCCAGTTGCTTATAAAGAAAAAATATGTATTCGATATGTATTAATTTATGTATAAATTTATATTTTTGAGATCAAAGAGTTTGGTAACTTGGGTGTTAGGTCTTCTGATTATTTGATTACTTTTACTTTTGATATTGTATATCAATAGTTATATTTATAAATATCCATTCCAAGCTCGAATTTTTATCTTTAATTGTAAATAGTACCTCCACATTAGACCTATAAAGGTATAAGTTTCCTACTTTTAGCCAATTTTCATTTCTCAGTCATATCCTCTGTGACTATAGTCACAAACTCAGGTGGAACAAAGCATTTGCCTTCTCTGTATGGTGTGCCAACAGCTTGAGGAGAAACAGATTCCAATGCCAGATTCCTCCCCAGTGACAAGTCCCTGAGTGGACTCAGATGACCTCTTTCCTTTTAGTCCCTCATCAACACAAATCACTTCAATAGAGCTATTGTCTCTAGCTTGCACTGCTTTATTCAGCCGCCGGAGCATACTGAATCCCACTGAAAATGAAATCTCAATTTGTTTCACTAATGGAACTCATTTCATTTCTTTTAAGCTCTTCCTTTGGATTATTACCTTGTGACACAGGAAAAGCGGTGATAAAATGCTTTAATTGATGACATCCTCCCCATGATATTTGTTACACCTGTTATAAGATAATTAGCTATTCAGCTATAACAACTGCTTATTAAAATGAAATGCAATAAATACTAGAAAATCTGTAAGTCTGTTTAGCTACTTAAGAAATATGTAGCTATGGCCCATTAAGCTACCAAGAGCAAAGCTCTATCTGTGTACACAGGTGATCCACAAAGTATTCCTGTGTTGTTTTCTAAGGCCCTGTGTTATGATACCCTCTGTTCAGTTATTAGCAAACAGGTGTCTTCATTATACAAAAAATGTAAATGGCCATAAACAACTCCCCTGACACCAGAGAAACCAAAGACTGAATTCTCATGGAGAATCACACCATCATGGAGATGATCCTTCCTTACCAGGCTGAGTGGGAAAGTCTTTTCTGCAGTATGGAATGCTTCCCTGGGGTACAGACCTTACTTTGAAGACTTCCATAAGCAGTAAAGACAAATTCTGTCGTGAAGGAATAATTCTAATGCTCTCACAAGCAACATCCACTTCCGGCTGCAGAAAGAGTCCAATAAACACAGAAGAAATGATGCCGTGGAGAGTGAAGACCCAAGTGGAGGAAAAACAAATAAACAACATAGCAGACAAACATTTGTCTCTGTATTTCTAAGAAAATTGGCTTGTAAAAGGAGAAAAGAGGCTGGGCTTGGTGGCTCATGACTGTAATCCCAGCACTCTGGGAGGCCAAAGTGGGAGGATAGCTTGAGCTCAAGAGTTCAAGATCAGTCTGAAAAAGAGTAAGACCCATTCTGTACTAAAAATAGAAAAAGCAGCCAGGCATTGTGCCAGGAACCTGTAGTCCCAGCTATTCAGGAGGCTGAGGCAACAAAATCACTTAAGCCCAAGAGTTTGAGGTTGCTGTGGCCTATGACACCACAACACTCTACCAAGGGCAATGTAGTAAGCCTTTGTCTCAAAAAAATAAATAAATTAAAATAAAATAAAATAAAATAAAATAAAATAAAATAAAATTTTAGTATATAATGACTGCCTCAAAAAGGGTGTTATAAGTCCTACTAAGAGAACTTAATAAGGCTGGGTGTAGTGGCTCATGCATGTAATCTCTTGAGCTCAGGAGTTCAAGACCATCCTGAGCAAGAGTGAGACCCCCTCTCTACAAGGAATACAAAAATTAGCTGGGTGTGGTGGTGGGTGCCTATACTCCCAGCCACTGGGGAGGATGAGGCAGAAAGATTGCTTGAGCCCAGGTATTTGAGGTTTCTGTGAGCTATGATGCCACAAGTGAGATTCTGTCTGAAAAGAGAGAGAGAGAGAGAGAGAGAGAGAGAGAACTTGATGACCTTGACCAATGACCTTGATGACTTTGGTGGAAAGAATTTTTCTAGAACACACACACACACTATGTCATTGTTTGGCCATTCAGCCTCTTAGCCTAAGCACCAGCCATTGGTATTTTAATAAAACCTATATGACGTGACAAGATGGCTGTCTGAAGCCAGCTTTCCACAGAGGCTCCTGTGCAGAAGGAGAGTTAAAGGACAGAAATTTAGCAAGTAACCTGGCAGATTAGAGCTGCACAAAGAGAGAAGGTTGAAGAACGCACTTCAACCCTGCTGAGGCCAGCTGTGACCCCAAGGATACAAACAAAAGGTACAAAATCCATCACCAAGCAGACGGGAGTTCCCTCCCCCATGAGAATGGCTTGGAGTACCCCATAAACAAACAAGCAGAGTTCAAAAGTCTTCCCATTATAGTCCCTAGGAGAGACCCTCTAAAAACTGGACCTACTTTCCCAACTAGAATGCCATGGCACTCTCCTGCCAGGCATAAAACTGTGTAAAAGTATATAAATTATCTACCTGCAATTCTGAGCTCCCAGCATTCCCCTCCACTCTCACTCTGAGGTCTGGAGGCCTGTCCCCCATGAGTCCAGCTTCTTGGGTGATTGCTCGAGGGGTGTGGACAGGGCCTAGACTGCAGCTGGTCAGTGCTGATTCTGCGGCACAGGAGTGAGGAGTGGACAGTCAGCTGAGAGGGAACTATGCTGGAGCAGCGGTGCCCCGAGGCACAGAGCAGCAGCCATTTTTGGCAACAATAGGGCTCACCCCTGGATATTCTGGAGTCACATACCCTGTCTCTCTGGGCAACCAGGGGAGGCTGGGCATCTTCTTAGGTGGCAACCACTGGTGGAACAGATCTGGGACAGAAACGCAGGCCCCATGAGTAAAGGGTTTGCCTGAGGTGGTACCAGCCTGGATGGAACGCAGGGACTAGAAAATGTACAGGCAGTGCCAGCAGACTTCCAGGGCAGGGCTGATCTAGAAGACCACTTCACTGAGCCTAAGATGCACCCAGCCCCCAGGGGATCATCAGCCTAGACCAAGGAGGGCAGGAGGCTAGAACTGACAGCTAACCATGCTGCGAGTACAAACCTGCAACAGCAAAGACAGGGCCTGAGGTGCAGGTTGTGTGAACTCAAAACAGCTTCTCTTCTGCAGGGGAATTTATCCAGGACAGAAACAAATACCGCAAAGTTGTTCTGTTTGGTCAGTAACATCAATCAGGAACGGGGCTAAAAATGAGTGAATACCCCCAGCTTCCATCAAGCACCTGAGGTTGCCAGGCCTCACCTCCCCCTGCCAGATAGATGCAGAGAGCAGCAACTAGGCTGAGGAGACATAGATTTCTTGTGATTCAGGCAGGTACAAACCCCTGGAGGATCTGCACATTGGAGGCAACTGGGTCACAGTCCTGCGGGGTTATCAGTGACTGGGTGTGACAGAGGTGCAAGGTGGGGAAGGAGGCATCAACATTCCCAGACTAATCTATTTGCTGGGTGGGTCCTCCTGATATCACGTAGCACCGGAGCAAGTAATATTGGACTTGTCAGCAGACTCCTCTTATCTAGTTGCAAGAGAACTTTTAAACTCTTCAAACTGAGACAGGTGCTGACTGAGACAATTGATTTGGACCTTTTGAACTGAGCCAGTCACCCACGGACTATCCAAGTGATTCCCTGGGTGTGTGGTTGTAGGAAGGTTTGATTTTCCTTTTCCAATTGTTACCTGTGGGGGGGGGGGGGGTGGTTTGACTTAATTGCTGGTATTTCTCCAAGCTGAGACTTCAACCCAGAGTAACTGTTTCACTAGGGTAAGACAGTGACCAGCTGAAAACAAGACAGAGCCACTTAGCCACCACACCAAACAGGTCCAAAGTTTCTCAGGCAGTAACACTGTACAGGTCCTCGACAAAGCTCCAGGGGAAAAGTCAAACGATGTAAAATAATCAGGGGGTGGAATCAGTAGAAAAACTCTGGTAACATGAATAACCAGAGTAGATCAACCCCCTCCCAAGGGAAGATATGGCAGATATAACTGAAGATACCATTCATAAACAGATGGCCGAGATGTAAGAAATAGAATTCAGAATTTGGACTGCAAACAAGATTAATAGAATGGAGGAAAATTTGGAATTAGATTCAAGGAGCAATTCAAAAGCTGGAATTAGAAATTCGAGGAGAAATTCAACAGTTGTCTCAAGAATTCAATGAATTTAAAGACAAAACCACCAAAGATTTTGACACAGTGAAGCAAAAATTTGCAGTCCTCAAAGATCTGAAAAATACAGTAAAATCCCCCAGTAACAGAGTGTAGCAAGCAGAAGAAAGGATTTCTGACATTGAAGACAAAACTTTTGAAAGTTCCAAACTCTCAAAGAGGAAGAGAAATGGAGAGCAAAAACAGATCATTCTCTCAGGGAGCTCTGGGATAATTCGAAGAAGACTACTATTCACCTCATTGGAATCCCTGAAAGTGATGAAGTGGCTTTGCAAGGCACAGAGGCTCTTCTCCATGAAATTATGAAAGAGAATTTTCCAGACATGCCAAGAGATTCTGAAATTCAGATAGCAGACAGTTTCCCAGAACCCCAGCACAACTCAACCCGAATAAGACATCCCCCAGGCACATCATAATTAACTTCACTAAAGTTAATATGAAGGATAAAATTCTGAAAGTAGCCAGATGTAAGAAAACCATTACCTACAAAGGGAAGAATATTAGAATGAATTCAGATCTCTCTGCTGAAACTTTTCAAGCCAGAAGAGGTGGTCATCAACATTTAATCTCCTAAAAAAATTACTTTCAACCCTGGATCCTGTATCCAGCTAAACTGAGTTTCATTTATGATGGAGAAATTAAATACTTTAATGACATTCATATGCGAAGAAACTTGCCATAATCAAACCAGCTCTTCAGGATATTCTCAGACCTATCCTCCATAATGACCAACCCAATCCTCTACCACAAAAGTAAACTCACTCAGAAACTTTTGATCAAACTCCAACTTCCACAGTGGTGAAAGGAAGAAAAATGCCCACTGGACTTTTGAAAAACTCGATACCCAAAATTTTACCAGACTTATCTATATTCCCCATTAATGTGAATGGCTTAAATTGTCCTGTAAAGAGGCACAGGTTGGCTAATTGGATACAACAACTCAGGCCAGATATTTGCTGCATACAAGAATGACATCTTGCCTTAAAAGATACATATAGACTCAGGGTGAAAGGATGGTGCAAGGGTTACCATATTTCAGGCAAATGGTAATCAGAAAAAAGCAGGTGTTGCAATTCTATTTGCAGACACAATAGGCTTTAAACCAACAAAAGTAAGGAAGGATAAGAATGGTCACTTCATATTTGATAAGAATAAGACTCAATATTAGTCAATTGAATATTCAATTATTAATATTTATGTACCCAACCAGAATGCACCTCAATTTATAAGAAAAACTCTTACAGACATGAGCAACTTGATTTCCTCCAGCTCCATAACAGTTAGAGATTTTAACACTCCTTTGGCAGTGTTGAATAGATCCTCCACTAAGAAGCTGAGCAAAGAAATTTTAGATTTAGACCTAACGATCCAACATTTGAATTTAGCACACATCTATAGAACATTTCATCCCAACAAAACTGAATACACAAACTTCTCATCAGCCCACAGAACATACTCCAAAATCAATCACATCTTAGGTCACAAGTCTAACCTCAGTAAATTTAAAGGAATAGAAATTATTCCTTGCATCTTCTCGGACCACCATAGAATAAAAGTTGAGCTCTGTAACAACAGAAATCATACTCATACAAAAACATGGAAGTTAAATAACCTTATGCTGAATGATAGCTGGGTTAGAGATGAGATTAAGAAGGAAATTGCCAAATTTTTGGAACAAAATGACAATGAAGACATGAATTATCAGAACCTCTGGGATACTGCAAAGGCAGTCCTAAGAGGGAAATTTATAGCACTACAAACTTTCCTCAAGAGAACGGAAAGACGGGAAGTTAACAACTTAATGGGACATCTCAAGCGACTGGAAATGGAAGAACATTCCAACCCCAAACCCAGTAGAAGAAAAGAAATAACCAAAATTAGAGGAGAATTAAATAAAATTAAAAACAAAACAATTATACAACAGATCAATAAATCAAAAAGTTGATTTTGGGAAAAGGTCAACAAAATAGATAAACATTTGGCTAACCTAGCCAGGAAAAAAGAGTAAAATCTCTAATCTCATCAACTGGAAACAACAAAGACAAAATAAAAACAGACTCCTCAGAAATTAAAAAAATCCTTATTACAAGAAACTTTATTATAAGAAATATTACAAAAAACTTTATTCTCAGAAATATGAAAATCTGAAGGAAAATGACCAATATTTGGAAGCATGTCACCTTCCAAGACATAGCCAGAATCAAGTGGAAATGTTGAACAGGCCTATATCAAGTTCTGAAATATGATCAATGTTACAAAATTTTCCTAAAAAGAAAAGCCCGGGACCAGAAGGCTTCACATCAGAATTGTATCAAACCTTTAAAGAGGAACTAGTACCTATATTACTCAACCTGTTCCAAAATATAGAAAAAGAAGAAATACTACCCAATATGTTCTATGAAGCAAACATCACCCTGATCCCCACACCAGGAAAAGACCCAACAAGAAAATAAAATCATAGACCAATGTCCTAATGAATATAGATGCAAAAATACTAAACAAGATCCTAACAAACAGAATCCAGCAACACATCAAACAAAGTATACATCATGACCAAATCGGTTTTATCCCAGGATCTCAAGGCTGGTTCAGTATACGTAAATCTATAATTCAACACATAAACAAATTAAAAAACAAAGATCATATAATTCTCTATTGATGCAGAAAAAGCTTTTGATAATATCCAGCATCCGTTCATGATCAGAACACTTAAGAAAATTCGTATACAGGGGACATTTCTTAAACTGATAGAGGCCATCTACAGCAAACCCACAGCCAATGTCGCATTGAATGGAGTTAAATTGAAATCATTTCCACTCAGATCAGGAACCAGACAAAACTGCCCATTGTCTCCACTGCTCTTTAACATTGTATTGGAAGTTTTAGCCATCACAATTAGGGAAGAAAAGGCAATCAAAGGTATTCATACAGGGTCAGAAGAAATCAAACTTTCACTCTTTGCATGATATTATATGATTGTATATCTGGAAAACACCAGGTATTCTACCACAAAACTATTAGCAGTTATCAAGGAATACAGAAGTGTCTCAAGTTACAAAATCAACATTCATAAATCAGTAGCCTTTATACATACCAACAATAGTCAAGCTGAAAAAACAGTTAAGGACTCTATTCCATTCACAGTAGTGCCAAAGAAGATGAAATATTTGGGAGTTTATCTAACAAAGGACGTGAAAGATCTCTATAAATAGAACTATGAAACTCTAACAAAAGAAATAGCTGAAAATGTTAACAAATGGAAAAACATACCATGCTCATGGCTGGAAAGAATCAATGTTGTTAAAATGTCCGTACTACCCAAAGCAATATACAATTTTAATGTAATCCTTATTAAATCTCCACTGTCATACTTTAAAGATCTTGAAAAAATAATACTTCATTTTATATGGAATCAGAAAAACCTCGAAAAGCTAAGAAATTACTCAGAAATAAAAACACAGCAGGAGGAATCATGTTACCAGACCTGAGACTGTACTATAAATTGACAGTGATCAAAACAACATGGTACTGGCACAAAAACAGAGAGGTAGATGTATGGAACAGAACAGTGAACCAAGAGATGAACCCAGCTACTTACCATTATTTCATCTTTGACAAGCCAATTAAAAACATTCAGTGGGTAAAAGATTCCCTATTTAACAAATGGTGCTGGGTGAACTGGCTGGCAACCTGTAGAAGACTGAAACTGGACCTACACCTTTCACTATTAACTAAGATTGACTCTCACTGAATTAAAGATTTAAACTGGACACGAAACTATAAAAATACTAGAAGAGAGTGCAGGAAAAACCCTTGAAGAAATCGGTCTGAGCAAGTATTTTATGAGGAGGCCCCCCAGGCAATTGAAGCAGCTTCAAAAATACACTACTGGGACCTGACCAAACTAAAAAGTTTCTGCACAGCCAAGAACACAGTAAGTAAAGCAAGCAAACAGCCCTCAGAATGGGACAAGATATTTGCAGGCTATGTCTCCAACAAAGGTTTAATAACCAGAATCCACAGAGAACTCAGACATATAAGCAAGAAAAGAACAAGTGATCCCATTGCAGGCTGGGCAAGGGACTTGAAGAGAAAATTCTCTGAAGAAAACAGGCATGTGGCCTACATAAATATGAAAAAATGCTTATCATCGTTAATCATCAGAGAAATGCAAATCAAAACTACTTTGAGATATCATCTAACTCCAGTAAAATTAGCCTATATCACAAAATCCCAAGACCAGAGATGTTGGCATGGATGTGGAGAAAAGGAAACACTTCTACACTGCTGGTGGGAATGCAAATTAATACATTCCTTTAGGAAAGATGTTTGGAGAACACTTAGAGATCTAAAAATAGATCTGCCATTCAATCCTATAATTCCTCTACTAGGCATATACCCAGAAGATCAAAAATCACATCCTAACAAAGATATTTGTGCCAGAATGTTTATTGCAGCCCTATTCATAATTGCTAAGTCATGGAAAAAGCCCAAATGCCCATCGATCCATGAATGGATTAATAAATTGTGGTAATGTACACCATGGAATATTATGCAGCCTTAAAGAAAGATGGAGACTTTACCTCTTCCATATTTACATGGATGGAGCTGGAACATATTCTTCTTAGTAAAGTATCTCAAGAATGGAAGAAAAAGTATCCAATGTACTCAGCCCTACTATGAACCTAATTTATGGCTTTCACATGAAAGCTATAACCCAGTTATAACCCAAGAATAGGGGGAAGAGGGAAAGGGAAGGGAGGGAGGAGGGAGGTGGGCGAAGGGAGGATCATTGGTGGGATTACACCTGCAGTGCATCTTACAAGGGTATATGTGAAACTTAGTAAATGTAGAATTAAATGTCTTAACACAATAACTAAGAAAATGCAAGGAAGGCTATGTTAACCAGTGTGACGAAAATGTGTGAAACAGTCTATAAAAGCAGTGTATGGTGCCCCATTATCGCATTAATGTACATAGCTATGATTTAATAAAAAAAAAAAAAGAAGAAATAAGGAGACTTTACCTCTTCATGTTTACATGGATAGAGCTGGAACATATTCTTCTTAGTAAAGTATCTCAAGAATGGAAGAAAAAGTATCCAATGTACTCATCCCTACTATGAAACTAATTTATGTCTTTCATATGAAAGCTATAACCCAGTTATAACCTAAGAATATGGGGAAGGGGAAGGGGAGGGGAGCTAGCGGGGAGGATGGGTGCAGGGAGGGTGATTGGTGTATTACACCTGTGGTGCATCTTATAAGGGTACATGTGAAACTTAGTAAATGTAGAATATAAATGTCTTAACACAATAACTAACACAACGCCAGGAAGGTTATGTTAACCAGTATGATGAAAATGTGTCAAATGGTCTATAAAACCAGTGTATGCCTGCCAGGCCTCCGCATGCTCTGACCAGGAATTGCGAGAACAGCACAACCCTGCATCCTCCCTCCTGTACCCTCCCTGCCTCCACACCAGACTGCTCTTCTGGCCAGGGACTCTGGTAGCTGCATGCCCTCCGGAGCCCTCCCTGCCTCCGTGCAGAGCCATTCTCCTTGTCAGAGACTGGCTGAAGCCTTGGGTTCTCTGTGCCAAAGTCACTGGGCACCAGACACTCCCATAACCGTATACAACACCTCCCACCCTTTTGCTGGATCTGGGTGTGTCACACCCCAGAGCTGCTTCCACAACCAGAACTCCCTGGCTGGGGCAGCCCCAGAGAAACTACACAGGGTCACTCCCTACAAAGATCCAGCAAAAAATAGAGTGATCCTGCTGGATCTAATCTTGGAGAGATACCTCCCCAACTCTGAGAACAGCCAGATGAAATAGTGAAAAACAATTCTGAGGCAAAATCAACAGAAAAACTCTGGCAATATGAATATATGTGCTGCCGAAGTGAGCACTCTGGCATTATGAATAATCAGAGTAGATCAACTCCCCCAAGGATCAATGGGGCAGACACAGCACAAGATCCCATGCACAAACAAATAGCTGAGATGTCAGAAATCAAATTCAGAATCTGGATAGCAAATAAGATCGAATTAGAATTCCA
>CAUYPK010039783.1:0-10093 GCA_963574355.1 Loris lydekkerianus | reverse complement strand
CTGCACACATCCAACACAGTCTTTAGACACTCCTCTGCACACGCGTTGTATACGTGCTGTGAACGTACACCACGGCACTGGTGTAGAGCCCAAGTGAAAATGCAGACCCCAGCCGAGGGGGGTGGATTGCTTGAGCTCAGGAGTTTGAGACCAACTTGAGCAAGAGCAACACTCTGTCTCTAAAAATAGCCACCTTAGTCCCAGCTACTCAGGAGGCTGAGACAAGAGAATCACTTGAGCCCAAGAGTTTGAGGTTGCTGTGAGTTATGACAACACAGTACTCTACTGAGGATGAAAGTGAGACTCTGTCTCAGGAAAGAAAGAAAGAAAGAAAGAAAGAAAGAAAGAAAGAAAGAAAGAAAGAAAGAAAGAAAGAAAGAAAGAAAGAAGGACAGCAAGAAAGAAAGAAAGAAAGAAAGGCGGCACCTGTGGCTCAAGGAGTAGGGCACTGTCCCATATACTAGTTCAAACCCGGCCCCAGCCAAAAAATGCAAAAAAGAAAAAAAAAAAAAAGAAAGAAAATGGAGATCCATAAAGCCCATGAGTACTTGTCATGTGTATTGCCTCCCTGCCACAAATGTTTATCAAGCCTATAATTATAGTACAAGTTACAAGCACGAATTTTGGAGTTTGGCTGCCTGGGCTCTTGGCCTCCAATCATCACTTTATTTGCTGTGTGAACTTGGGCAAGTTACTTAACCTTTCTGTGCCTCATTTTTCTCCTGTGTAAAATGGGTATCATAATAGTGTATGTATCCTATTGGGATGCTGTAAGGTTAAATGAGTTAACATATGTAGCTGTGTGCAGTGCTTCATGCCTGTAATCCCAGCCCTTTGGGAGGCCAAAGCAGGAGGATTGCTTAAGACCAGAAGTTTGAGACCACCCCGGGCAACATGCCAAGACCCTGTCTCTATAAAAATAAAATTAGCTGGGCACAGCAGCACGTACCTGTAGCCCTAGCTTAGGGCTTAGAAGGATCATTTGAGCCCAGGAGTTCAAGGCTACAGTGAGCTATGATCATGTCACTGGATTTTAACCTGAGCAACAGGTCCTGTCTCAAACAAAACAAAACGAAATTTAAAAAATATAACCAGATGTAAAGCGCTTATTGCCTGGCCCAGTACGTGTATCTCAGGGTATGACAAGCACCAAGGAGTGGGCAACAGAAGGTAGGGTAGGGAATGCCCACCTGTGGCTGGGGCAGTCAGGGAGGGCCTCCTGGGGGAAGAGGGATTTGGGCTGGGCCTTGAGGGAACATTATAGCCACCATTTATCGAGAAGCTACTCTGTGCCTTATGTAAATGATCCCAGAGTCTTGTGCGGAGTGGAGTACTATCACAACCACAAATGTCCACTCATGCTGCAGACAGGAGAAGTGCAGAGAGGGTTGGTAATTTGTCCAAAGACAGGAAGGGTCTAGATAAGAGAAGGAGAGGCGGGCTCAGGAATTCCAGGTGGGATGAGCATGTGTCAGAAATAGAGCAACAGATGGGAAAACACACCCAGAAGGCTTTCCTTGCTACACTGTCACAGTTTCCAGTTAATGAGAAGGGGTGAGCATCTGGAGGGGTGCTGACCTAATTGCTGTGTCTTTTATGGCACACCGGGGACCTGGTGGAGAGTGGGAGTGGCTGGCACTGCCCACAGCATACTCGCTAGGGGTCCAGAGATGGGTATCTTCACTTCCCTTGCCTCCTCCCTCACCAAAGGAGGGGCTGACCCAATTAGGAAGGAGGTGGGTCACCCTGCTCAGGGGCATCTCAGCCCTGGAGACCAGGCCTGGGTCGCTGGAATGCAGTGTAGTTGACACTCTGAAAACATAGATGCTCAGATAACCTTCTGTCTCCCCGACCCCACCAGCCTCTAGTCCTCATCACCCACCCCGCCCTTTTGTTGTTAGCACCGAGCAGAGGGCATGGCGGGGCAGGAGGAGAAGGGGCAAAGGTTTCTTAGGCCTCTGGATGTGGGTTAGTATCCCAACTCCTCCCCTTCCTAGTGGTGGGGGGTTGGGGAAGTCCTCCGCCCACAGCTCATGTCCCCACGCCTTTGTTTTTTCCTCTTTGATCATATGGGGACAACCGCACGCACGACCTCCCAGGCAGAGGATGCAGTCATCACAGCAGGCCCGGGGGTGGGGTAACCCAATGAGGTATCATATCATTTGTTGTCTTTAACAGTAGAAGGGGACATTATTAATAATTGCATCAGGGCAACAGG
The DNA here is from genome assembly GCA_963574355.1 of Loris lydekkerianus. NCBI lineage: Eukaryota > Metazoa > Chordata > Mammalia > Primates > Lorisidae > Loris > Loris lydekkerianus. Next base: position 7,875 of record CAUYPK010039783.1, on the reverse strand, counting down.
TGACAGCTGCGACTGCCTTGGGAGAAGCAAGATGTGTGGTCACCAGACACAGTGTCAGTCCCCTTCCTGCCCACACCTCTGGGCAGGGAGGAGCTGGGACATCTGTGTGCCTCTCTGGGCCAGATGGGGCTAGGCCACCTAGGGGGACCAGAACAGGCTGGAATGGGGAGAAATGTAGAGAGTGTCACACCTGGGGGGGATGGTCGGGGGTAAGTCCCTCCCCCAGCCAGGTCTGTGTTTCGAATTGCTTGTGCAATCTGGAGAATTCTGTAGGCAGCAGCAGGGCCACTGGGAGTGGCTTGGGGTTAGAGAGACAGAGCCAGATTTGGAGCCAGCTCCATCACTTACTGGCCATGTGGACCTCCTGGGGGTATTTCTCAAATTTTGTGGACCCCTGTCTCCTCATTTGGAAAAGGCCTGTGCTGTTGTGTGCCAGGAGGTTCAATGGCATACTGATGGAAGGTGAAGTTTTGGGGAAGGCCAGTTCCTTCTCACGCTCTAAGCTGGACCTGCCTTCTGCTCCCCTCCCCTCAGGCAGGTGGAAATTCAGGGCTCTGGAGCACCATTCTTCAGTCCTGATTTAGAGCAGAGGTTTTGAGGGAAGAAGCTGACAGAGGCCAGGATCTACAGTGCTCCAAATTGTACGAGCTGTCATCATTTACATTATTATGGAAGGCACCTCACTTTAGGCCAGGGTGGTGTGAACTATTCCAGCCCGTTCTCTAGGAGCTGATGGGCTCAGGGGCGTGGCTGGAGGGTGGGGCTGCTGGTAGGTCCTAGAAAAGGGGAGGGGGACAGACGGGGCTGCTGCCTAACGAACAATTAGTGTCTGCTGCGTGGCTAATCATGTGGTTCCATGTAATTAAGAAGTTAATTAGTGCTGTGTCAATTAAGGTTTAATTAGTCCCCTCTTCTTCAGAGAAGTCTGAAAGATCCTCATGCTGGAAGCTTCTGGAATGGAGGGTTGGGGAGTGGAAAGACAGATGCAAGAGGGGACAAAGGTGTTGGGTGTTGGGGGAGTCCTACTTCCTCTTATACCCCCAAAGTTGTGGGATCAGTGACTTACTGCCCCCAGCCCACCCCACTGTCCCTGGTCGGGAAGATTTGGGGGCTCTATGAGTCTCTTTTCTATATCCTAGCTCCCATACAAGGGTGCCCTGAAGTCATTGCCCCCTACTTTCTACACTGCTTTAGGGGGACTTTGAATTGCTCTCCTTGTGGAAGGTGAAGAAACTGGGACTCGGGGAGGTTAAGTGTTCACTCAAGGTCAACACAGCCAGTTAAGGGGCAGATCCGGATTCAGACTATCAGACTCCAAAGCCCCCCATAAAAATCTAAGCCAGGGAAGGCAAACTTATCTCATGCAATGGACCGAGTGTGGTCCCTAGGCCTCCCTCCTTGCTTTTCCCTGTGCTCCAATGTTCTCCTCCCCAAACTGAGCAGGCTCCCTCCCTCATTCATTCAGGTCTCTGCCCAAATGTCAGCTCACATTGAAGCCGATTCTTTCTTCTTGTTTCTCTCTCCTCTGCCCCCTTCTGTGCACCCACCCCTTCCTCTGTTACTCAGCTGTGACGTGGCAGAGGGCTGGCTGGGCACAGAGCAATGCCTGCTACCCTCCTGCAGTCGGAGGTGGCAGGTAGAGCAGCCTCTGTGCCAAGAGGGATCCTACCTGCTTGGATGTCAACAAGGAAGCACTTGTGATGACAGTGTCACACTCAGTGGGTCTTCCTCTTACCCTCCTGTTCCTGGCAGTTGTTTCCCTAAGTGCCCCCCACCCAACTGCCCTGCCACCTTGTTTCACTCTCTTCATGTGAGGCTCCTCCCATTTCAAGACAGTGTCATGCTCTGCTGGGGTCCAGGTCCAGGGCTGTCCCTAGTATCTGGCAGAAACTACTCTCCTCACAGTGCACAGAATCCCCTGCCCTGTTTTGAAAATTTTAATAGCCTTATTAAGACATAACTTACAAACCATAAAGTTCACCTAATTAAAACACATGATGCAATGGTTTCTAGTATATTTGCAGAGTTGTGTGACCATCACCATCATTTAACTTTAGAACACTTTTATCACCCCAAAATGGACCCCTGTGCCCCTTAGTGGTCACTCCCTATTCCATCCATGCCTCCCCCCGGCCTAGGCAGCCACTCATCTACTTTCTTACTCTAAACAGATGCCTATCAGATAATGAAGGTGCATTAGATCAATATGTGATCATTTGGGACTGGCTTCTCCCATTTAGTGCAATCTTTTCCCTACCTTTTTACCATTTCCTTCTTCCATGGTGCATGTCCCTAAACAGAAGACATTCAAGCACATTTTGGACAATTTCTTGAGGATGTGGTTCAGACAAAAGATGAGGCATTTGGTTTGGTCTTCTCCTAACCCCCCTGTGCCTTCACTGTCTGATTAGACTCTAATCAGAGCTGTTTGGTTCATCTCTGCCCTGACGTCCTCTCTTCTATAGCACCTTTCCCACCTGTCTGGAAGCCCCCGGCTCTTCCTTCCTCTGCCCCCTCATTTCTCCCTTCTTGCTGCTGTCATGAGCACCAATGTCACCTTCTAGGATCTTCTGAGCCAGATGGTTCCCCAGTGCTTTGGGATGAAGCCCACACTCCTTGGTGGCCATTCTGGGTTCATCACATCCCCCAGCCTCATGTTTGGCTGTGTCTGTATATACCCCCAATAATTCAGCTGGACCAGGCCCTCACCTGCTGTGAATTGTCCACTTCTGACCTTCTAAAATCGCTTCTCTTGGCTTTTCCTCTTAATTCCAAATTTTCCAAACTAAATGCCAGCTGCTCCACAAAGCTTTTCTTGATCACTCTACTCAGAAGTGATGTCTTCAGGCCGGGTGTGGTGGCTCACATCTATAATTTTTGCACTCTGGGAGGGTCAGAGGATCACATGAGCTTAGGAATTTGAGACCAGCCTGAGCAAGAACGAGACCCGATCTTTACAAAAAAAATGGAAAAATTAGCCAACCATTGTGGAACATGCCTATAGTCCCAGCTACTTGGGAGGTTGAGGCAGGAGGCTTGCTTGAGCCCAGGCATTTGAGATTGCTGTGTCTCAAGACAAAAGAAACAGTCAATAACAACATAGTGACGTCTCCAACTCTGGAGCAACACAAAATGCAGGTGGCTGGTAGAGATGGTGCCTACTGCCGTCTTTCTCTGCCTGGGTGCAGAAAGGATGGCATTTCTGGGCTATGACAGGGCAGTAAGCTCCTGCTCTGCACATAGTGGAAGCACTTGGCACTGTCACTTCGGCCCAGAGTTGTCTTCGCAATTCAGCAATCATTTCTAAGCATTTCCTGGATGCCAGGTCCTGGCCTAGACCCAGAGACAGAGATGAGCTAGACAACTCCTAACCCTTAGAGAAAATGTGGTGAGGTCCTGGGGACCCTGAGACTGCATAGGAGAGGCCCTTTGCACTAGTGGCATACTTGACTGAGCCTCTGCCTCCCTCCCCTCCCCTGTCAGTAGGAAGGTCCAGTGGGGAAAGGACAAAGAGAGATTTGGCTTGAGGAGTGGAGAAAATGAAATGGAGAACAGAGATAATTGTTCCCATTTGGCAACTTTTTCTAATTAGAGACCAATTAAGTCCTCAGGTACTTAATTGGGGGCCTGGTAGATTCTCTAATTTACTAGGTAATTACTGGCCAGTAATTCTACCAGCATGAAATTTGGGGAGGGAATATGTTCTCACAACATTTAGATTTTTCTCTGTTCCAGGGGCTTTACCCAAGGTGGGTGCTCTTTTGTCTCTCCAGTAAGACTGCCTTCCCAGCTCCCCCACCTGTGCCTCCTACTGTCTCACTGGTCTGTGCTCCCTTCCTGGTCTCTGAGCTACTGGAACTGGTAATCTAGTTGGAGACCACTGGCTAAGACCATAAGAACATGGGGTGGCGCCTGTGGCTCAAAGGAGTAGGGTGCTGGCCTCATACATATCCAGTTGTGGTGAGTTCAAACCCGGCCCTGGTTAAAAGCTGCAAAAAAAAAAAAAAAGGGGGGGGGGAGCAAGAAAAAGAAGGCAAGATGCCACTCTGAAGGGGCTCTCCTTTCAGACCCTGTGCAGGGTTCCCCCTGGCTTGTCCCCTCCTCTGCAGGCCTCAGAGATTTCTCTTTCTTATTCAGGCAGCTGTGAGCTCTGTCTTCGGCAGTGACCCCACTGGCCCAGGCTGGATCTAGAGGGAGCAGCAGCTAGGACTCCTAGAATTAAAGGATGAATAGGCTGAGCCTCACCTGTATGGTGAGGACTTTTCAGAAAGTCCCACATGGAACTTTCAGGAATGTGCAAACACAGATGAATAGTCACTCAGAAGCTTCAAGCTTCCAGAACTGGGATTGTCATCAGGCTGCATGAAAATGACTCTGGTGGCTTCACTCTTCCCCAAGGCAGAGGATGTGATGGGACCCTGTCTTAGTCTGTTCAGCTGCAACAAGTACCAGGGACTATGTGGCTTATAAAGGACAGAAATTTATTTCTTACACTGCTGGAGGCTGGGAAGTCCAAGTGCTGGCAGATTCTGTGTCTGGTGAAGGCCCTCTTCTGGGTTACATACCACTATCTCTCAATACAGCCTCATATGGTAGAAAGCAGAGAGAACTAGCTTTCTTCCTTTTCCTTTGTTTCATATATAGATATGATCTATCTATCTATCTATCTATCTGTCATCTATCTATCTTACTCTGTCACCCAGGCTGGGGTGCGGTGGCACCATCATAGCTCACTGTCACCTTGAACTCCTGGGCTCGAGTGTCCTCCTTCTTCAGTCTCCTGAATCACAAGGACTACAGGCATGTGCTGCCATACTCAACTCATTTTTTAATTCTTTTGTAGAGATGGGGCCAGCCTCACTATGTTGTTCAGGCTGTTTTTAAACTCCTGGCCTCAAGAGATCCTTCTTTCTGCCTCTAAAAGTACGGGGATTACTGGCTTGAGCCTTTTCTAATATGGACAGTAATTTCATCATAAGGGCTCTACCCTTACGACCTAATTATCTTCCAAAGGTGCCACCTAATATCATCCAACGCTGGGAACACTGGGTTAGGGTTTCAACACATGAATGGGACGGGGACAAAGCACTTAGTCCATAGAAGGCTAATTGGCCATTGTGTCTGTCATTTGCCTGTTTTGTCCACAGATCCATTTCTTGTCCTTCCTCTGCTCTGCTTTGCCTCACAGGGATGATGGCCCTGGTAGTCTGCGTTGCTTGGCCTCCTGTATTAGCTGGCTTCCACCTGAGTTCAGCTAGTGGGGGCCAATGCAGGGAGTTCACAGGATAGAAGGAAGGGAGAGCCAGGGTATTTGTCTCCCTTTCTCTGTTTTGGGTGGCTTCTCCAGAAGCATTGTCTCTTCTGTGGCTCCAGGTCCCCCGGGAAGTCCTCCAGGATTGTGGTTTTGCTAGGCAGCCCTCAGGGTGGTATTAGCTCCCTCACATGGTTCTGGCTTCTCCTTTGCTCCTTCTGTCCCTTCCCAGTGCTGCCAATCTCTGGGGTACCTCAGCATTCCATTGGCTTCTCAGTTCTTCCAACCCCCATGTAACCCATCCCCGTATTAATAGCCTCCTCCCTGCACACACACATAAACTGGAATATTCTGAATTGCCCTAATTAGCCATGACTGACGGAGTCACCATGCAAATGGCATGTGCCCTTTAGCTAGAGTTTTAGGACAAGACCCCTGAGAGTAGCCTGTTTCCTTTCTGGCTCAACTACCTATCTTTGGTCCAAGCTCAGGGCATGATCAAGTTCAGAGATGCCACATTGTCCAACTTCAAGGAGCACCATTCACATAGATTCCATGCGGTTCTGATGAAGCTCTCCATGACCACAGCTCCTTCTTTAATAGGCCTAAACCGATGAGCCAGGCTTGACCAGTCAATGTGTCTAATATACTGGCAGCAGAGATTTGTCCAAGTATAGGCATGTGATCCAAGAAAGCCATCCAGTACCCTGTCTTGGGATTAACAAACCATGCAAAGGATGCCTTTCCTCACTGGGTTTGCCATTCACCAAGGTAGAGAAGCTCTGTCTTCTTTATTTTTAAGACAGAGTCTCACTATGTTGCCCTCGGTAGAGTGTCATGGCATCATAGCTCACAGCAACCTCAAACTCTTGAGCTTAAATGATTCTCTTGCCTCAGCCTCCCAAATAGCTGGCACCCAACACAACACCCAGCTACTTTTTTGTTGCATTGTTGTTTAGCTGACCCGGGCCAAGTTCAAACCTGCCAGCCTGGGTGTATGTGGCTGGCGCCCTACTTACTGAGCTATGAGTGCTGCCCAGAAGATCTGTCTTTAATAGGAGACACTGAGGCCAGCACACAAATAGAGTTGAGACAAAAGGAAGGAGAGAGAGAGAGAATCCTAGTGGTATTGGGTCCTCAGCTCCCACCCTGATTCTTGGAGCTCTTTTTTAAATTTTACAAATACCAGAGTGTTCCTTCAGGCTATGAGAGCTAATAAATTTCTTTTTTGCTTAAGTTGGTTTGCACAGGATTTTTGTCACTGACATGGTAGACACAGAGCTGTCTGGATTCCTTACCAGAAAGGGGAGACTTTTGGGCAACCCCCTTATTCCTCTCACAGAGAAACTAATGCCCAGGGAAGGGAAGCACGTTGGTCAGTATGTTTTTAGCTACAAATCACAGAAAACCTAATTAAAGTGGCTTATGGATTATCACCTAACAGGAAGTTCAGAGGCCACGGGTTCCAGGGTTGGCTAATCCAGTGGTAAAGATGTCATAAGATATTTTTCTTTCGGCTTTGGAATCCTCAGGGAGTTGTCTCGACCTCTTAGATGGGCTTCCCTTGTGGGTCCAAGATGGCTCTTTCTGTCTAGGTTACATGCAGACAATCACCATGTAGATACGGAGTATTCCTGCTCCTGTCTTATGTCCTAGAAGCCTCTGGAGACTTACCTTCCAGAAAGGTGTCACATGCCCATTCCTAACCCAGTCACTGACCAGGGCCACAAGACCACCATGACTGGCTTCTAGCAGTCATGATTCACCATCAGGGCTGGCTCCCGCTTTTCTCAAAGCCCCTGGCTGCTTGGAAGAGACTAAATTAAATTAGGATTCTATTAAAAAAAAAATAATAAAGAGGTGAATGGCTGTTGCATAGAGTAGTTGAGACAGCTAGCCATCTCCTAATATTTATTTTCAATTTCTACCATAATAACAGAAATGTTAGCTGGGCATATGGCCACACCGAATAAGGGCTACATTTCCCAGCCTCCTTTGTGCTGAATGACACATGACTAAGATCTGGGTGACAGGAAGTTAGCAGAAGTTTTATACAGTGGCTTCCAGAATTTTCTTAAAGAGACATCTAGCACAGCCATTTGCTCTCTTTCGCATCTTGCCTTCAGTTGCTGCCTGGAATGTGGATGGCTCCGCACTGGACCATGAACAAGGACCACGGCAGAGCAGTGAGCTGAAAGGAGCCTGGGGCTCTGAGACCTCTGTACCTCCACCTCCAAACTGACTTAGAAATCAGCCAGAGCAGACAAAGTCCTAATGGCTATGGGTGGACAGTCAACATGATCCATTTCAGGAAGTGACTGTCCAGGCGTCACAGCAAGTTAAGGGAGAGCCACACCAGAATCCAGGACCTCTGATTCCCATGCATGGCACATTCAGCTTTCTAAAAGGGAGCTTTCTAAAATAAGATCAGGTGTTGGAGCCAGAGGATCTGGAGGGCCAGAAAAAGTTAGTTAACTTCTCCAGGTCTGTTTTCTTATCTGGCAAATGGGAAAATGATTCCTACCACACATGCTGAGCACTTGAGGGCACCTAGCATGTTATAGAGACTAAAAATGAATGTGTTTTTTTTTTTTTTTTGAGGCAGAATCTCACTTTGTCACCCT
>CAUYPK010039780.1:0-20181 GCA_963574355.1 Loris lydekkerianus | reverse complement strand
GGCTTGGTTATTGTTGGTATATATAAAGGCTACAGATTTATGGGTGTTGATTTTGTAGCCTGAGACATTGCTGTATTCCTTGATCACTTCTAAAAGTTTTGTAGTAGAATCCCTAGTGTTTTTCAGATATACGATCATATCGTCTGCGAAGAGTGAAAGTTTGATCTCTTCTGACCCTATGTGGATACCCTGGATCGCCTTTTCTTCCCTAATTGCAATGGCTAAAACTTCCATGACAATGTTAAAGAGCAATGGAGACAATGGGCAACCTTGCCTGGTTCCTGATCTAAGTGGAAATGATTTCAATTGAACTCCATTCAACGCGATATTGGCTGTGGGTTTGGTGTAGATGGCCTCTATCAGTTTAAGAAATGTCCCTTCTATACCAATTTTCTTAAGTGTTCTAATTATGAAGGGATGCTGGATATTATCAAAAGCTTTTTCTTCATCAATTGAAAGAATCTTTTTTAAGTATTATCATATCATCTTGCAAAACTAAAAGTCTATCCCCAGTAAACAACTTCTTATCCTCTCTTCCCCAGCCCCTGCCAACCACCACTCTACTCCGTATTTCTATGGCTCTAGATACATCATGCAAATAGAATCATACAGTATGTTTTTCTTGACTGGTTTATTTCTCTTTGCATAGTGTTGTCAAGGTTCACTTATATTATAGCATGCATTGGAATTTCCTTCCTTTTTAAGAATGAACAATGTTCTATTGTATGTATATACCTCAATTTTGTTTATCCATTCATCCCTCAATAGACACTTGAGTTACTTCCACCTTTTGGCTATTCTGCACAATGCTGCTATGAATATGAATGTACAAATATCTCTTCAAGTCTGCTTTCAATTGCTTTGAATGTATACTCAGAAGTGAAATTGCGTTTTAATTTTTTCAGGAGCTACCTTATTGTTTTCCAAAGTAGCTACACCATTTTATATTTCTACCAACAGCACACAAATGTTCCAATTTCTTAATAGCCTCTCCAAACACCTGTTTTGCCTTCTGTTTTTTCTTTTTTACTTTTTGACAGTATCCATCCTAACAAATGTGTTAGATGTGCTTTTGAATCACAAGAAATTATTTCTTAAATATCAGATAGGTTCTTTGTACTCTGGGCCTCTCTAATTAAAGGGTCACAAGTGAAACAACAGAGAAAATTATTATTCTCTGCTATTGTAATGAAAAATCAGTGGTCATAGAAAAAGTACAATTGAGTAAAAAATAAGCTCAGATCTTGGTCTAAGCCAGCAATGCTTATACAAAACCAGGTGATTCAGCCAGAAAACCAGACCCTCTAAACTATCCTTCTTCTGGACTGCCCCCTCCTTGGGGGCAGTCACAGTGTCTAAGGAACCAAGCAGCTGCTGCTGGTAGCTGGAGACATCTGCTTTTATAAAGTATTAGCAATTGTCAAAATCCCCAAGAGTTTGACTGAGAGTTTCTGGGGCACAAAGGTTGTCTCTGTAAATCTGGTCTGCTATTGTGCAGGGCTTCTGGGAATACTTTTAGTACGTGAATGTTCAGTGCCTGCTGCATGACAGTCACTCATGCTGGGAGTCACAGGGGATGTCGTAGGGAGCAAAACAAGTCTCTGTTCTCAAGAACTTTAGAGTATAGTGATGGGACGAACAGGTGTATATATGTCATAGGTGATATTATATCCCATCACTATGGAAAAAAATAAAGCAGGAAAGAAAAATAGTAAGTGACGGGGTGTGTAATTTCAAAATGGTTCAAGCCAGGCTCACTGACATGTGGCATTTGGTCAGAGACATAAGGGAAGCAAGGGAATTAGTCCTGTTGATGGCTTTCTAGGGTAAGAGTGCTCTTTGTCGAGAGAACAGCAGTGTGAGAACCTTGAGGTGGGTTTGTTTCTGATGCATTGAGAAGAGAAATAAGACCAGTGTGTCTAGAACACAGCAGGGAAGAGGCAGGAGAAGGAGTCAGATACGTAACAGGGGACCACAGGGATACACAAGCCCCCATGGCCATCGAAAGATCTTTGGTTTGGGAGACAGTAGGTTCTCAACAAAATAATCAGAACAGGATCTGGCCCACATTCATATTGATCACCCTAGCCCCTGTGTTGAGAATAGACTTTAGGGGCAAGGGTAGAAGGAAGCCCTCAAAAGATTCCTATCTGTTCATGGGAGTGGAGTTCATGACGGTTGAACTTGGGAGTTACAGGAAGGGTAGACATTGATGATGGCCTTCACAATATGGACTACACAGATTCTGAAGATGCCAGGCCCTTGGGTGAGCTGTTCATGGATGAGCCTGGTAATGAGGTTATGCCCAGAGGGTGCAACATGTGTAGTGAATATGGGCTTGGGACCTGCAGGGCGGTGTCTGCTCTCTGCTTTGGAGTTAAGCCAGTCAGTCCTTCAGAGGCCCTGTGATTACTGCAACATCTTGAGGCTTACAAAAGGGACAGCTGCCCGCATAGGAGCTGTTCCTTCCTGAGTGAATGGGTCAGACTCAGCTTTGAGAAATTTCTCCAGGGCCCAGGTCTGAGGGACTTTGAACGAAATGTCAGTGGATTTTCAACTGCGGCCATGGGCAGCAGACCACAGCTGGGTGGTTCCCACCAGAGAGATTCTGCTTTATTCCTTCACTGGTAGGAATGAAACTCACTCTGGTGAGATCAAATCACATGATGAGACCACAACTGTTTGACTGAAAGTACTAACTTGAGTTGTAAAAGTGTCCCTAACATTTAACCCTGGGCCTGGGCCTGAAGGAAATAAACACCCAAAGAAACACCCCCACCCCCCCCAAAAAAAAAGTAATTTGTGCAGGCGTGATTCACATTTAAAACAGAATTTATGACTAAGAATGATCCAAGTGTTTGAGAAGAAACAAATAAAAAAAGTTACAATAATGAGATGCTACAGAGACGTTAGAGAGAAAAGCTCAGGAAGTTCTTTTGGTGAACTGAAAATACACAAGAGATTATTTAGGTGAATAATGTACAACACAAGATTGAATACTTGTGTAATTGTGCCTATACCAAATCTTCTCTCGGTCATTTGGCTAAGATCAAGTGTACCTATACTAAATATGTGTGCTCATGTGACAGATACATTTAGAGAAACAGAGTTTATAAATGAATCCACAGAGACAAAAATCTAGTTGAAGCGCATTCCTTTATGTAATTAGATTATATGTATAAATATTTAAAAAAAGTTTCCAAAGAAGGTGGGCATTGAAAGAGCAGAGTAAAGCTTTTAAGCCTCTGTTTTCATTCACTATTTAGACCTTTATTACTCTTTGACACCTATGCCTCACCCCATTCCCACGTATGGACCATTCACTACTTCAGTGTTTGTCAACCTTTTTATCTCATGGCACACTTGAACCTATAGTTAAACTTCCACAGCACACTTCAATTATGTTGATCAAAACCCCCAAAAAAAGAGTTACACAAAAAAGAGTATACTTACTGTGATTTGAACTGCTTTAGAAAATAATTTAATTAATGATCTTTAAAAATGTTTGAGGCACACATAAGATCCTCTCGCCGTGCGCTGCAGCACACCAGTTGAAAATCACTGTACTATGTGCTGAGAACCTAGCGAATGAAGCAACTAAGGTGAGATTGTTAGCCCAGAAATCCCACCAGGCTAAAAGGATAAAGGCCATATGTAGCAGGCCAGCTGTGAGAAGAGCCCTGCCACCTGATTTCAGGACGGAAAGATTAGAAAGCTTCCTCTGTATGCCTGCTTTGTAAACAAGCCCAGATATTTACACTGTGGTGCTTGAAAGTAGAGCCAAATTTTATCAGTTAGATTTATCCTTTAGTAAAGATAGTGATATACAAGAATATACATTTTTTTCCTCCTCCAAGTAGTGCAATAAATGTGTAAAGAAAGGTTTGTTTAGGGTGGCGCCTCTGGCTCAGTGATCAGGGTGCTGGCCCCATATACCGAGGGTGGTGGGTTCAAATCTGGTCCTGGCCAAACTGCAACAAAAAAATAGCCAGGTGTTGTGGCAGGCGCCAGTAGTCCTAGCAGCTTGGGAGGCTGAGGCAAGAGAATTGCCTAAGTTCAAGAGCTGGAGGTTGCTGTGAGCTGTGATGCCACTGCACTCTACTGAGGGCAACAAAGTGAGACTCTCTAAAAAAAAAAAAAAGGTTTGTTTTTTTCCTTTTTTTTTTTCTTTTTGGTAATATTTAGTCCATAGACCATCATGGATAGTAGGATTCATGGTTAATTTTTCTTTATCTTTTAAATATTCCTGTACTTTTTGAATTTTTTAAAAAAGCAATACATATATTATCTTCATAATAAAAGGTAAATGTGTTCTATTTGAAAAAAGTGTACCCTATTAATATTTTTATTTTTCCTAAACTTGGCCCTTCAAAAATATTAATACATCAGAGTACATAAAATCAAAAAATCTCTGTAACAATACTCCCCAGCCTCTGCCATACACAATGATTAAAGAGAGGTGACAAACTGGGACTATTGATTTATTTTCTAATACATGTACATAAAATATTTTATAAGTCATTAAGAAAATTATGAGAAAAGGTCCAGAGATATTAATAGGCATATTAATTCACTGTAGAAAGGGTCATAGACATGACAGAAAGGCGAACCTTATTTGCAATTAAGTAAATGCAAATTAAAAGAACAATTAGCTACTATTTTCAGCTCTTAGAGTAGGAAATTATTGCTAATGTTCATTGTTGGTTATAGTTAAGACTATAGCCATTCTCATACATGTTAGTAAAAATTTAAACTGGTACCAATCATTTGAAGGCAATTCCTATTTGTTTTAAATGAGACTATCCTTTGACTTACATATTATACATCTAAGAAATTTACTAAGAAAGTAACCATAAAGTTTTACACGGGTTCTGTGATTAGATTGCTTGTTGTAGAATTGCTGTGTTTTACAGCCACTAAAAATGATAGTGGGAGGCATAAAATTGAATGTCCTCTGGGTCCAGATCCCAGGGGAAATAGGAGATGGCTGGTGCTGGAGGTCCTGGAGCACACAGTCCAAACCCAAAGCCTGTTGCTGCTCCAGCTCAGTGTATGGTCCTTTGCCCTTCTGATTTTTCAAGACAAGGCCAAACTTTTGATTTTTATATAACATTTATTATATTTAAACCTGTGGACCATTTGGTCTAAACTTTTAAAACACCGTGTTCATTGTGGACTAACACAGTTTCCAGATTTTGGCTAACTTTTACAGCCCTTGATGTATATCTATATTTTCATATATTTTTACTTCTAAAATGTGTGTAAAATATGTACATAAAGTTGGAAATAACATATAAGAGGGCTGTCTGGAGAGTACCCAGTCATGCATTAGGAAAAATAGAGATATACAAGGCTAGCTACTTTCCTGACAGCCTCCCATGTCATATTTATAAAATAAGCAAAGAATGTTACAACTCCCCACCTTGAGAAAAAGAATAACCAAACCTGTGTGCCCTGCTGGCACCACATTTGACTTCATTTCCCTTCTAAGGTAATCACTCCCTTGAATTTGGTTTTCACTCCTTGCTTTTCCTTTATGTTATTAACAATGATATCTCTAGGCTCAATATTGCTTAGGTTTTATTGGTTTTGAGCTTTGAGAAAGAAATCAGACTGTACTGTATTCTTTGAGATTTTTTAAGATCCATCCTTTTTTTTTTTTTTTGTCTGAATAAATCATGATATAATATGCTAAAGTTATATATGTGTGCCAATTAAATCATTTTAGAGCATTAAGAAAAAGTGAGTGTATCGGGGAGGGCACTGTCAGCCCGGCTGGTTTTCTCTCCACCACACTTCTCTTGCCATGGTACGGCCACCAGGCTGCCCCCTGTCCACCTAGGGCATGTGTATAGGCCATGCGTTTCCGGCTCCTCAGACCCCTTCAGGCACATACTGATGGTTGGGCTCAGAGGTGCTGCCGTGGCTCTTCAGAAACCATGGCTGGGTGCCTGTCCCCAAGGCTGCCCTATCCCCATGCCCACATTCTGAATTCCCTGCACTGCAGCCAGGACAAGGGGCTGCCCTCTTACTGCACTTAACCCTTCATGCCTGCCACAGAAGGGATATGACAGTAATGCAGAGAATTTAACTTGTTCTAAATTCCCCCACAACAAATCTAAGCCCAGTAGGGAGTATCAGGACCCACAGGGACTGGGTCTGCAACTTCCACCCCCAGTACCATGTCAGTGCCTCCGTGAAGTAGACTGTCTTTTGTACCCCAACTCATCAGACACCCCTCAGCCCAGAGTGAAATGTTTAGGACACACTTGACACCCTTGGATGTGACCAGAGGAACTGGAGCAAGTGAAAGGAGCCACCATCTACTGGCTGGAAAAACAACGTGCAATGACTTGCCTGCCAGGTCTGCACCATCCGCGCCATCACCAAGCCTCTTTCCTGTCCTCCCAATCCTTGACGTTGAACTGGTCTTCAAGTCATGTTGTTGCCTTCTTAAAGATGTTGGCTTGGATCTGTTTCCGTCTCTGTTCCTCACCACCATCAACCTGTTCAGATGCCATGTCAGGCTGCAAGTACCTTAGTTCTTTCTGCAAATAATCATGGAGGTGCCACTGATCACCAGGCAGAGGGAGGAGGCCTCAGGCACAGCAGTGGGCAAAATCTGCAAGGTCTTCCGCCTGTCACCACTGGGTTTTACTGCAGCAGCTTCCTGCCTTTGCCGGGGCCTCTATACTCTCACACCCTCCTTCTACGTTTGCCAAGAGGCTCTGACAGCACCTCCTGGCCTGGACTCAACACCACCTGCTGGGATGAAGCTGGGGCACTGTGCCATGAACATCCTGCATGTCTATCCAGGGCTGGATCCCACCTTCCTAGCCCCCAGCTTGCAAGTTGCCTCACTCACCTCCCTGGCTTCCTTTCCCTTCTTACAGTGTGCTTCTGCACCTCTGAATCTGGTGGTCCCTATGTGAGGCCCACCCTTCCACACACATCTCAGCTGAAATGTCACCTCCTTTTGCAGAGACACCTGCCCTTTTGCAGTATACCTTCTACTCTCCCTTATGCTTGTTTCTGGCCTCACTGACTGCCTGTCCTATTTTCCTGGCTGAGTTCCATGGTGTAGAGGTCATGTTTCAAAGGTCATCCAACACATGCCAGTGCTTTTGAGCCCTGTCCAACCTGGGACCTCCTCCTTTGCTCATGGAACCACCCATCCATGCTTTTAAGATTCATCCTTGTTGATATGAATAGCTGTAAATATCTCATTATATGAACATACTACAAGTTATTTATTCATATGGAATAAAGAAATCTGTGTTTTCTGACACAAAAAATGACATGCAAAGAAGGCAGATGACAAAGTAATATACACAGAATTATTTCTCTTTGGTAGAAAGTGGATATGTACACGTTTGTTTTATACACATTCTGACACACCTGTTTTGGAAGGCTGTGACACTACAAATCCCCTATTCGTCAATGATATGATTAAACCTGGCCAATATCTTGGCTTTGAAAGACTTTGAAAAAAATGTTCTGAAAACATTTGTTAATTCTTGGGGATACTTTTCTCATGCTCCTTCCTGCCTTCACAGTCCTACCTTTTTATGTGCTATTGGACTCATGTTCAATACCATGGAATTGAAAATTTCATCAGTTCCTGTAAAAATTCCCTTGTACCCAAGTATTTTATGAGTTTAGTAATTTTATTAGAGTGACCAAGGGAGTCCTGGGGGAAAGTCACATTGTGGAACACACACCCTGTACTGCATTACTGGTTTCACTCTCATCCTGTTCTTAAATTCCTCTCTCATTACTCTGAGCAACAGAAAACTTACTTCCCTTGTCTCACGCAGGATGGGTCTGCTCAACTAGGGCCTCTTGAGACTTTAGTTTTTATCTCTAGTATCTCATTTTATTCCCTCATATGCAACTCTTTAAGAGAAATTTTGGTGGATAAAAATGTCTATCCTTTTTATACAACAAAATGAGTGATGAGATTATAGGTCATTTAAAAAAATGTATCATTTCTTTAATGGGACAATGAAAAAACATGGTTTTATGTTTTTAATTAAGAAAAACACACAATTTCACTTTAGAAAAAAAAAAAACTACAGGCTTTAAAATAATCCTTGAAATTTATAGTCATGGCTTTCAAACTGATTTGAACACCATCCACAATAACAAACACATGTATAGCTACTTAGTAAACACAACCAAAGTAAAAGTTTTATAAAACAGTATTTCACCTTGTTATGTGACGTAGTGAATCACTAAATTTAGTTCACAAACTATGGTTGGATCTTTACCTGTATTTTTTTTTTTTTTTTTTTTTTTTTGAGACAGAGTCTTTGTTGCCCACAGTAGAGAGCTGTGGTGTCATAGCTCACAGGTGCCCACCACAATGCTTGGCTATTTAGAGATAAGGCTGGTCTCGAACCTGTGAGCTCAGGCAATCCACCCACCTCGGCCTGCCAGAGTGCTGGGATTACAGGCATGAGCTACCATGCCTGGCCCTTTACCTGCATTTTAAAAACACTGATCTAGTTTCATTTGTTAATCTAATCCTGAAAATTAAAAACAAATTAGTCCAATTATTCATTTTACATTGTTCATGTAAGAAAGCTGAATGTTTTCCTTGTTCTTGTCTTTGCTTTTTGTGATCTCATAGAAACTCAACTTCATGAAGATATGTGTTCTGAACCATCCCCTTTTGCTCTTTCTTTGCTAATAAGGAGTGTTTTTAAGATTGTTCTAATTTTGTCTGTGCAAAGTCACAATCACAGTATCATTTAAGTTTTTTAGTTTCTGGGAGAGGCTTTTGTGTTTGGAAAGGACTATTTGTGGTTACTTGGATCTTAAATTAGTATTCAACTTATTAAAGTTACCAATTAAAAAACTTCATTTTTCTTAAACTTTTAAGTTCAACATTTAAATTTGTATTCTATTTATAAAGTGAACACATTTCCTATCCAAAGAATGATTATTTCTGCTTGTTTTTTTAGTGATACATGTAACATTAACTTTTTAAATTAATGCACAATAGATGTACATGGTTTGAGGGTGCATGTGATAATTTAATAGATTCATATAGTTTGTAAAAGCCACATCAGTATATTTGTGATATCCATCACCTTAAGTATTCGTCTTTTCTCTGTGCTATGAATCATTCAAATTCTTCTCTTTTTGCTCTTTTGAAATACATAGCCAATAGATTATTGTAAACTATAGTCATCCTTCTGGTCTAGCACTTGGTCTTCTTTTTCCTATCATACCACATATTTATACCCATTAATTCATTATTTTTGCAAATCTTTCTGATGTCTGGATATATAGAAGTCAGCTTGATTTTCCTATCTTCTCCATTTAATCTATTGAACTATGTTGTTTTAGTTGTTTTAATTTCTTTAGTCTTTAAAGAGGCAAGAGAATCGCCTAAACCCAGGAGTTGGAGGTTGCTGTGAGCTGTGATGTCATAGCATTCTACCAAGGGTGATAAGTGAGACTCTGTCTCTAAAAAAAAAAATCTGTTCTTACACAAGTAATACTAGCTTTTTAGATAATGGTAGATATTCTTCTTCAATACTACACCAACCTCTGACAAGCACCACTTTCTTTAACGTTAGTTGCAATGTGGAATCCGAAATCACTATTAATGAACTTTTCATATTCGGGGTCCTCAAACTTTTTAAACAGGGGGCCAATTCACTGTCCTGCACTCAGACCGTTGGAGGGCCGGACTATAGTTTAAGAAAAAAACAATGAACAAATTCCTATGCACACTGCACATATCTTATTTTGAAGTAAAAAAACAAAACGGGAACAAATACAATCACACCACCTCATGTGGCCTGTGGCCTGCAGTTTGAGGACCCCTGCAACATTTTTTATCTTTTTTTAAATATCAAAATATTTGGGGGGCACAAATATTTTTGGTTACGTGTATTGACTTTGTTATGTTTGAGTCATGGTTATAAATGTGTCCGTCACCCAGATAGTGTTCATTCTACCCCCTCCTCCACCCTCCTTGCTACTTGATTTCCTCTGAATTTTATTTCTCTTTTTGCATGTGTCTGCTTACCAGTTTAGTTCCAATTTTTATTATTTATTTTTTTAGTTCCAATTTTTAATAGCAAGTAAATATGGTGTTCGTTTTTCCGTTTTTTAGATACTTCATTTAGGATAATGGTCTCCACTTTCGTTTAAATAGTTGCAAAAGGCCTTAATTTATCCTTTTTCATGGTGTATGGTACTCCATAGTATCCATCTACCACATTTTGTTAATCCACTCATGAATTGATGGACACTCGGGTTGATGTCACATCTTTGCAATTGGGAATTGTGCTGCAACAAACATTCCCATGCAGATCTCTTTTTGATAAAATGACTTCTTTTTCTTTGGGTAAATACCTAGTAGTGGGATTACTGGATTGAATGGTAGGTCTATATTTAGTTCTTAGAAGAATTTCTGTACTGTTTTCTATAGAGGTTGTACTAATTTGCAGTCCCACCAACAGTGTATAAGCATTCCTTTCTCTCAGCATCCACATCAGCATCTATTGTTTTCAGGTTTTTTAATAAAAGCCATTCTCATTGGAGTAAGGTGATACCTTATTTTGATTTTAATTTGCACTTCCTTTGTGATTACTGATGTTGAATACTTCCCATATGCTTATTGGCCATTTGTTTATCTTCTATTGAAAAGCTTCTGTTCATGTCTTTTGTCCACTTTTTAATGGGTTGTGTTTTTCTTGTTGATTTGCTTGAGTTCTTTGTAGATTCTGGTTATTATACATTTACTAGATGTGTAGCTCATGAATATTTCCTCCCATTCTGTAGTTGTCTATTTGGTCTGTTCACTGTTTTCTTAGTTGTGTAGAAGCCTTGTAATTGAATCCAGTCCTACCTATTTATTTTTGTTATTGCTGTGATTACCATTGGAGTCTTCTTCACAAATTTTTTGCCTAGACAGGCTTCTAGAAGAGTTTCTCCAATATTTTTTCAGGCATTTTTATGTTTTCATGCTTTAAATTTAAGTCTTTTATATGTCTTGAATTAATTTTTGTGGGTGGTGAGAGGTATGGATCTGGTTTCAATTTTCTACATGTGGCTATCCAATTTTCCCAGCATCATTTGTTGAATAGGGCTTCTTTTCCTAACCGCATATTGTCTGCTTTGTCAAAGATTAATGGCTGTATGTGGATGGTTTTATACCTGGATTCTCTGCTCTGTCCCATTGGTCTATGTCTGTATTTTTGTGCCAATACTGCACTGTTTGGATTACTAAAGCCCGATAATTTGATGCCTCCAAATTTGTTCTTTTTGCTTGAGATTGCTTTGGCTATTTGGACTCTTTTCTGGTTCTGAATGAAGCATAGAATTCTTTTTTTCAGGTCTATAAAATATACTATTGGTATTTTGATGGGGATTGCATTGAATCTGTAAATCACTTTAGGTAGTATGGACATTTTAACAATGTTGATTCTACTGGTCCATGAGCATTTGTTTATGCGGTCTGTAATTTCTTTCCTTAATGTCTCATAGTTCTCTTTATAGAGATCTTTCACCTCCTTGGTTAAGTATAATCCTAGGTATTTCATTTTCTTGGTTTTTATCTATTGTGAATGGTATTGACTCTTTGATTTGATGCTCACCTTGACTCTTATTGGTGTACAGGAATGTTACTGCATTGTGTACATTAATTTTGTAATGTGAAACTTTGCTAAATTTATTTATTAAATTCCAGGAGTCTCTTGATGGGGTCTTTGAGGTTTTCTAGATATATCATCACCTCTGTTTGTTTTTTGATTATAGATAGGTTAATTAAATGCTTGACCCTATTAAAAATTTAGTAAGTTGAATTCCCTTAACATTAAGAAAAAAGAGAAGAATCTTGATTTTTATCAAGCACTTCAAATGACTTTTGTGGTATTACTTCTCCAAGTTCTTAAGCAACTCTCGTATATGCAACAACTTACAACTCTAGTAAATTAGGTCCTCAGCTTTCAAATGCCCTTCAAAACCAGGTCAAAGGATTTAATATTTTTAGATTAAAATATCAAATCAAATATCAGTCATAAATTTCAAATTGAAATTATCAGATTGTTTCAAGTAAAACAACAAATGTTCCTAGATTATTCTGATGATTAAAACAATTTATTCCCAAATCCAGAGCACATAAAACTATAAGCAGTATGTTGCATCAACAGAGACCCCAACCCTAAACTTTTCAACTAGCATTTGGATTTGACATCACGTGAATTGCATGTGGGCTACATCTATTTCAAGTTTTTCTTTTTTTTTCTGTAAAACTTCATTGTATATTTGTTCAATATTTTAATGTATTTTTACTGGAAAATTTTAAGCACATACAAAAAAGAGCCAGAAAAGTGTAATGAGAATAATATGCTCATTAACTATGATAGATGTGACAATTATTAATTCTTCTTCTTCCTTTTTTTTCTGAGACAGGGTCTCACCCTGCTGCCCAGGCTAGAGTGCAGTTGTTTGATCATAGCTCACCACAGCCTTGAGCTTGTAGGCTGAAGTGATCCTCCTGTGTCAGCCATTCCTAAGTAGTTGGGACTACAGGCTCTGCCTGGCTAACTTTTAAATTTTTTGTAGAGATGGGATCTTATGATGTTGCCTAGGCTGATCTCAAATTCCTGGGCTCACATAGTCTTCCCCTTTGGCCTCTCAAAATGTTGGGATTACGGGCCACCATGCCTGGCCAACAGTTATTAATTTTAGATGTATCTTCCTTTCTCTACACTTCCACTCATTGCTTTCCACCCTGGTTGTTATTTAGAAGCAAATCCCAGACACCCTGTCATTTTACAGTCTACTTGGGTCATCCACATGTCTATACAAGATAAGGCCTTAAAACTAAAAAGACTCAGACTGTCGTTATCTCACTTAAAATTACTAATTATTTCTTAATATAATTGTTTAGAAAGTATTCATATTCAAATTGTCTTATATACAGATTTTTTTTTAGTTTATTTAAATCTGTATCCAAATAAGATTTTTGTGATTGGTTGATATTCTTCTTAAATCTGTTTTAACCTATGTTTTTTCCTCCATCTTTTACTTTCTTCTGGACATTTATCTGTTGAAAAAACTGAATTGTTTTGCTCTATAGAGTTTCCCAGTATAAATTATGTTCCTTCAAAAGAACAAAAGTTCCTTTGAAGTTCCTTCAGCCTTTGTTTTTCATATAAATTGGGTGTTTGATCTAGAGGCAAATTCAAATGTGATCTAAGGGTATGTGTGTGTATAATCTTACCAACACATATTCCTAGGCAGTGGATTATCCCATCATAAGCAAAATCTGGTTGTGTCTTCAGCCTTCTTAAAATTGCTTGATTTGGCCTGGCATGGTGGCTCATGTCTATAATCCTAGTACTCTGGGAAGCTGAGGCAGGTGGATTAAGTGAGCTCACAGGTTCGAGACTAGCCTGAGCAAGAGTGAGACCCCCATCTCTATAAACCACTGGGTGTTGTGGTGGGCGCCTGTAGCCCCAGCTACATGGAGGCTAAGACAAAAGAATCGCTTCAGCTTAAGTGTTTGAGGTTGCTCTGAGCTATGATGCCATGGCATTCTACCGAGTGCAAAAAAGTGACACTGTGTCTCAGAAAAAAAAAAAAAAAAAAAAAAATCTCTTGACTTGGGTAAGTCACATTGGGTATCCTTTGTACAGGTTGCAGTTAATTTCTTTGCTGAGTATTTAGAGTTATTTGAATTCTCTCCTTCCCTATTGTAATGTTTCTTTTTTGAGGGATTAGTGTTAATTGAATTCCTTACCCCTCTTTCATATTTGATTTTATCATATGTCTCATTGACCTATTGTATAGTTATTACACAAAAAGCTACCAGGTATGCTAAGCTTCTAGTCTTTCAGGAGACATGAACTTGTCTTCTGAACCCAAACTATCACTTTTCAGACCATATGTTGGGTCATCATTCAACTAAAACAGTACCCAATCCCCATCCCAGCCCGGAAACACCCTGTACCTGAATGGTGCATGTCGTATATGGTAGGTTTTAATCTTACCTGTAGAAAAAGTGGATGACTTTTAGGGTTACTGGGAAATCGAATCTTTCAAATTACCTCCCCCCTTGACTTAAAATTCCAAGAGAGATTTCTTCTCTTCCTTGATCTAGGTGTGGATCTCTTTTGAAATATATTCAAGTTATCAGTGCATTATTATATCAGTTGAATATAATTTTTGATGATTGCCTGAGATCTGACTTTGAAAGGGGAGGTTAGAGATCTTACTAGTAGCTGGTCCTCATGGTGACAGGGAGAGTCCTGACATGGGATTATGGCATATACTAAGGAGTCATGTGTTGGGTAGATTATACTTGAAGGCAGGCCAGGGCAAAGAAAAAGGGAAGTGATATGATGCTTTGAATTCACCCAGAATCTAATCTAGAATCTTAGATTATTATTATTTTTAAAAAGCAATCCCAAGATGAGAGTAAAAATCTTAGATTATTTTTATATCCATCTGACCTTTCTCAGGTTTGTTAGTTTTGAATCTTGAATGATGATTTGCGTTTGGATTATCAGCGTAAGTATTCTATACATTGGCCGTTGAACAAAAGCCTACCTGCCTTAGGCAAATTTGTATCTCCATTATTACTGAAAAATTACTGAGAGTTAAGTGAAATGTTCACTTTGGTTGACTGACAGTGTTGTAGAAATACAATAGCTAAAAAACATGGTGCCAAGATCTGTAACAAAGTATATTACTGACTTCAAAATTGAGGGCACTGTAATTGAATTCTAAAACGTTATAGTTGAAAGTAATCTTTTCCACTTATTTGACAAAAGCCTGTCTCTAGAGAATAAATAGCTTCTGACATAAACACTTAAGTGGGGCTTATTTGTGAAGGAAACTATTCTTAAAAGTAGTTATTTCTTTAGCATTCAGATGAGTAAAACACAGATTTCTCATTGGATTGGTAATTGATTATATCATCAGGGTTTTTATGTCCTTATTGTTATCCTTGCAGAAAGCAACTTTGCAAGAAGCAAGTATGTTGAAATTACTCTTTCATGTACCATCAACATTGTTTCTGTTGAAGGTAACATTAGTAACAAAAAGGTTTGAATTTCCCTTCTGTAGATACTTTTAGCATAAGGCATTTGAGAGGAAGCTAAAGGCAATGGCACAGGAACACTGGCCACAAAATCTTGATCAGTGTTATGGATTCAGTTATTCTCCTTGCCCCACAATTCATCTGTTGAAGTTCTAACCCCCAGTGCTTCAGAATGTGACCTTATTTGGAAACACTGTCATTACAGATACAAGGCGGTCATAAAGTCTGTGTGCAATTTAAAATAGTGTGCAATTTAAACTTTATAACTACCCTATATAATTAGTTGAGATGAGGTCATACCAGGATAAGCTCTAATCCTACAGGACTGGTGTCCCTATAAAAAAATGCCATGCAAAGAGGAGGAGGTGCACAGAGGGAAGGTGCTGTGAGGGCACAGGGAGAAGACCGCCTACACACTGCATGTGTCCAAGACCACCAGAGATAGGCAAAAGGAGGAACCAACCCAGCATACACCTTGATCTTGGCCTTCTAACATGTAGAACTGCAAGATAATAAATTATAAATTTTTTCTGTTTAAACCACTAAGTCTGTGGTACTTTGTTACAGCCTAGCAAACTGCTACAGTTGGGAAGTCCACTTAGAAGTACACTATTTGAAAACCAAGAGTGAGCAAGAGAGAGTAGCTGGGATAAAACAAGGGCAGGAGGTTTGCAAAGTCTTCAGATTAAAAGAAGTCAAATTTTTATTAATAAAGTCTATAGTCTGAGACATTCTTAACCTCCAGATCTTTTTTTTTCCTTCAGTTCTTACAGATGTCCTTAATCCCCTCCTTCCTTTCCTTTTTTGGTTACATGCATGTTGCGCTGAGTTCTTTCTGTGAGCTGGTCACTGTGCCAGGCATAAAGGCATGCATGATCCCAGCCACAGGGGCTGACAGTCATGTACCTTGGCTATCAAGTACAATGTGGTTAGCCTTGTGGGATAAACCTCCTCACAGGAAGGGCACCCAATCTGATTTTTTGTAAGTCATGGAGAGCCCTCTGGAGGAATTGGCTCCCAGGTTTGCTGGGAAATAATAGATGGCAGCAAAAATGGGTAGAGAAGAGTCTTTCATGCAGAGTGAACAATACATGAAGAAGTCTGGAGATAGAGTTCATGATTGTGACCTAGAGTTCAGAAACAGAGAGAAATAAGTCTGAAGAGGTTGACAAAAGTCAGACCACACAATCTTTGAAGGCAAAAAGTATGTGTGAGCAGTCATTTTTATGTTTGGACTAGTCACTTCTACCTGAAGATGGCAAATTGAATGCAGGCAGAAACCTCATCCTTCCACCTGATCATAGAGAAATGATAGCAATATATTAGAATTGTATAATTGTAAGAAAGGGAAATAAAAACCAGAAATTTATATCCGTAAATCAGAAATACAGAAGTTTGTCCCAAAATGAGGGGAAGGAAAGTAGAGAGGACTCCAGTAGAAATGAAAGCAGAGGGGTTGCATGTACTGTATGTGGAGCAGTGTATAGTAAAGCGGAGGCAGAGCAGCTCCACGAGCTCCTCTCCACTTTCCCATAGAGAAACCCTGACTGGCCACTGAGGGCGAGCCACACACATGCCCTCAAGCCTGGGGAGTGCCTGAGAGGGGGAAGGAGCTGGGGCGCAGGCTGGAGCAGCCCCAGGAAAGCAACAACAGAGCCCTCATGCTGGTGGCAGCTCGTGGCCTTCATGATGGTGAAAGTCACTATCATATGACAAAGGCTTTGCCACAGTTCATTTTCCTCCCTGTGTACTTTCTATTTGCCTTCCTGGGATAACACAGATTTTATTTAGGAAGGGAAAGTTTAGAGATCTTCCAAGAGAACTGGAAGTGAGTCCCTCTCATGGAGGAGAAAAGGGGAGAATACACACATTGAGGAAATAGAGTTTGTGGGGAACCGTGATTGGCACGCTCCCACTTCTGGAAGAGCTGCACTTGGACCCGTGATCAGCACCCTGAACCTCTGGAAGAGCTGTGCCAATAAGAGCTATGCAGGGACCTACTAACCTGCCCGCTGGGCCTCCCCACACCCTGAACAGGCACTCCGGGAGCTCGCAACCCCACATTTTCCCTCCTGTACTCCCTGCCTTCACACCGCCTGCTCTTCTGGCCAGGGAATCTGGTAGCCGAGTGCCCTCTGAAGCCCCCCCCTGCCTCTGACTGGAGCCCTTCTCCTGGCCAGAGACTGCTGAAGCCTTGGGCCCTCTATGTCAAAGTCACTAGGTGCCAGGCACTCCAAGAACTGTGCGCACCACCCCCTGCCCTGTTGCTCGATCTGGGGGAGTCACACTCTGGAGCTGCTCCCACAACCAGAACTCCCTGGCTGGGGCAGCCCCAGAAGAGTTACACAGGGTCACTCCCTACAAAGATCCAGCAACAATAGAGTGATCCCCCTGGGTCTAAACTTGGAGAGACACCACCCCAACTCTGGGGACAACTAGAGGCAACAGTTAAAAACAATTATGAGATGAAATCAAATGAAATACTCTGGCAATATGAATAATCAGAGCAGATCAACTCCCCTAAGATCAATGGGGCAGACACAGCACAAGATCCCATGCACAAACAAATAGCTGAGATGTCAGAAATCGAATTCAGAATCTGGATAGCAATAAGGTCAAATTAGAACTCCAAGCAGTAACCCAAAAGATATCTCAAGAATTCAACAAATTCAAAGACCAAATGATCAAAGATTTTGACACATTGAGGTAAGAAGTTGCAGCCCTCAAAGATCTGAGAAACACAGTAGAATCCCTCAGTGACAGAATGGAGCAAGCAGAAGAAAGGATTTCTGACATTGAAGACAAAGCTTTCGAACGCTCCCAAACCTGCAAAGAAGAAGAAAAATGGATGGCAAAAACAGATCACTCTCTCAGAGAGCTCTGGGATAATTTGAAGAAAACCAATATTCGTCTTAAAGGGATCTCCGAAAGTGATGAAGTGGCTTCACAAGGCACAGAGTCTCTTCTCCATGAGATTATGAATGAGAACTTTCCAGACATGCCAAGAGATTCTGAAATTCAGATAGCAGACAATTTCAGAACTCTAGCACGACTCAACCCAAATAAAACATCTCCCAGTCACATCATAATCAATTTCACTAAAGTTAATAAGAAGGAGAAAATTCTGAAAGCAGCCAGACGAAAGAAAACCATCACCTACAGGGGGAAGAATATTAGAATAACTGCAGATCTCTCTGCTGAAACCTTTCAACACAGAAGAGGATGGTCATCGATTTTAATCTCCTAAAACAAAATAACTTTCAATGCAGGTACCCAGCCAAACTGAGTTTCATTTATGATGGAGAAATTAAATACTTTAATGACATTCACATGTTGAAGAAATTTGCTATAACTAAACCAGCTTTCCAGGATATTCTCAGACCTATCCTCCATAAAGACCAGCATAATCCTCCACCACAAAAGTAAACCCATCCAGAAAATTTTGGATCAAATTCCAACTTCCACAGTCGCAAAAGGATTAAAAATGTCCACTGGATTCTCACAAGGCTTATCAATATTCTCAATTAATGTGAATGGTTTAAATTGTCCTGTAAAGAGGCACAGATTGCGTGACTGGATACAAAAACTCAAGGCAGATATCTGCTGCATACAAGAATCGCATCTTACATTAAAAGACAAAGATAGACTCAAGGTGAAGAGATGGTCATCTATACTCCAGGCCATGGAAAGCAGAAAAAAGCAGGCATTGCAATCCTATTCACAGATATAATAGGCTTTAAACCAATGAAAATAAGGAAGGATAAAAATGGACACTTCATATTTGTTAAAGGAAATACTCAATATGATTAGAATTCAATTATTAATATTTATGCACCCAACCAGAATGCACCTCAATTTATAAGAGAAACTCTAAAAGACATAAGCAACTTGATTTCCTCCAGTTCCATAGTAGGTGGAGATTTTAATACCTCTTTAGCAGTGCTGGATAGATCCTCCAAAAAGAATCTAAGCAAGGAAATCTTAGATTTAAACTTAACTATTCAACATCTGGACTTAATGGATATCTACAGAACATTTCATCCCAACAAAACTGATAACATATTCTTCTCATCAGCCCATGAAACATACTCCAAAATTGACCACATCCTGGACTACAAATCTAACCTCAGAAAATTAAAAAAAATAGGAATTATCCCTTGCATCTTCTCAGACCATCATGGAATAAAAGTTGAACTCAATAAGAAGAGGAATCTGCATATCCATACAAGAACATGGAAGCTAAATAACCTTATGCTGAAGGATAGATGGGTTATAGATAAGATTAAGAAGGAAATCCCAAATTTTTGGAAAAAACAACAATCAAGACACGAATTATCAGAACCTCTGGGATACTGCAAAGGCAGTTATAAGAGGGAAATTTATAGCACTGCAAGCCTTCCTGAAGACAATGGAAAGAGAAGAAGTTAATAAATTAGTGGGACAAATTAAGCAACTGGAGAAGGAAGAACATTCCAACCCCAAACCCAGCAGAAGAAAATAAATAACCAAAGTCAGAGAAGAATTAAATGACATTGAAAACAAAAGAATTATACAACAGGTCAATGAATCAAAAAGTTGGTTTTTTGAAAAGGTCAATAAAATAGATAAAACTTTGGCCAACATAACCAGGAAAAAAAAAAGAGTAAAATCTCTAATTTCATGAATAAGAAATGAAATAATAACAGACCCCTCAGAAATTCAAAAAATCCTTAACGAATATTACAAGAAACTTTAATCTCAGAAATATGAAAATCTGAAAGAAATCGACCAATACTTGGAAGTACGCCACCTACCAAGACTTAGCCAGAATGAAGTGGAAATGTTGAACAGGCCTATATTAACTTCTGAAATAGCATCAACTATATAAAATCTCCCTAAAAAGAAAAGCCCAGGACCAGATGGCTTTATGTCAGAATTCTACCAAACCTTTAAAGAAGAACTAGTAGCTATATTCCTAAACCTCTTCCAAAATATAGAAAAAGAAGGAATATTACCAAACACATTCTACGAAGCAAACATCACCTTGATCCCCAAACCAGGGAAAGACCCAACAAGAAAAGAAAATTATAGACCAATATCACTAATGAATATAGGTGCTAAAATACTCAATAAGA
>CAUYPK010039774.1:0-31268 GCA_963574355.1 Loris lydekkerianus | reverse complement strand
ATTTGTACCAGAATGTTTATCGCAGCCCTATTCATAATTGCTAAGTCATGGAAAAAGCCCAAGTGCCCATCGATCCACGAATGGATTAATAAATTGTGGTATATGTACACCATGGAATATTATGCAGCCTTAAAGAAAGATAAAGACGTTACCTCTTTCATGTTTACATGGATGGAGCTGGAACATATTCTTCTTAGTAAAGTATCTCAGGAATGGAAGAAACAGTATCCAGTGTACTCAGCCCTACTATGAAACTAATTTATGGCTTTCATATGAAAGCTATACCCCAATTATAACCTAAGAATATGGGGAATGTGGAAAAGGAGGGGAGAGGAGGGAAGAGAATGGGTGGAGGGAGGGTAATTGGTGGGACCACACCTACGGTGCATCTTACAAGGGTATATGTGAAATTTACTAAATGTAGAATATAAATGTCTTAACACAATAACTAAGAAAATGTCTGGAAGGCTACGTTAACCAGTTTGATGAAAGTTTTCAAACTGTATATAAAACCAGTGCATGGTGCCCCATGATTGCATTAATGAACACAGCTATGATTTAATAAAAATAAAATAAAAGCAAAAAAAAAAAAAAGAAGAAAGAAAGAAAGAAACAAGACTCTTTCTGCTCCCTTACCATTCCCCCAGTTATTTCATGAGTTACTAGGTCATGTCAATTCTGCCTTTTAAAAATCTCTCAAAATTCATCCCATTTCCATCCTAGTTCAAAAGCATTCTTAACTCAAATGCATATCATTTCTTTGGCAGAATTATTAAACTTTTCTCCTTACTTCAGGTCTCATTCTTCTCCAATCCATTTTCCATTCTATAGCCAAAATGAATTTTCTAAAATTCAAATCTGCTGTTACTCTTCTATTTAAAACTCAATGACTTCTATTTTCCTCAAGATAAAATTAAAACTTTTTAGCTTAACATATCAAAAATGGTCCATAAACCAATCTCTCCAGATTCATTCTCTCCACTTACCATCATATTCTAGTTTGGTCTTTTCTGATTATGTAATTTACCTTTTTATCCTTACTGTCAAGGGCAATACCTGGTTTGTAGAAAATACGACATATTGGGTAATAGGTAGGACTTAGACTGCCAGATCCAGAAGGATATTCTGGGTATATTCAGGAAAAGTAGCAGTCCAGTCTGGCTAAAGCATAAAGAACATGCAAGAGGCAATCCAGTCAGAAAAGTGGGAGGAAATCAGTTCATCAATCACCTTCAATTCCATGCTAAAAACTGCACTTTAGCCTACACTAAGCTCAAAAGATATCAGTGGTTCTGGACAAGAGAGTGACATGTTCACAAGTAAGCTATAAATTCTGAAATTTAAAGTGGGGGGGGTAGAGAAGGGCAGTGCAATCAGTTAAGAAGGTAAAATAGTAGTCTGGGAAAAGAGACTCAAGTAAAGCACTTGGCAGAGGAAATAGAAGAACATGTCAAAGGGGAATGAACATACAGGCTCTACTTGGGAGTGGGCAGGAATATAAAGAGAGAAGTCAGAGATGACTCCAAAGTGAATTGAAATAGTAAAGCTATTAATCAGGAAGAAATTTTTTAAATGATAGGTAGAACAGGGAGGTGATGGCTTTAGTTTGGGTATTCCCTCACCCATTTATTCAAATCGAGTGCCTACTAGGTGACAATCACGGTAGGCAGGATAAAATATCATCCCTGTTCTCAAGGAGCACCCAATCTAGTGAGGGTGGAGGGAAACAAATAGGAACTTTAAATTCACTGTTAAGAGAAAGGATAAAGTGTGAAAAGAAAGCAAAGGAGTGGTAGCCAATGCAGCCTGAGACAGTCCTTGTTGAGTGTACTCTCTCAATAAGGTTGTTTGAGTCCAGAAGGATGAGTAGTTTTAGGCCATGTGAAGGGACTAGCATGTCCTAAGAGCCTCAGGAAATAAAAGAAAGCAAGTAGGATACATCTACAAATAGTCCAATAATAAGTCTGAAAGAAGAGATCAAGATATGGAGATATCCACATGAAATGCCCAGCAGGTAAAAAATGCAGGTTCTTAGCTACCAACAGCATATCCAGATATGAAATACACCACATTGCCAGCCTTGTTTTAGGCATCTTAGAATCATTTGCTAGTGGATATTTAAATAAGTACTAGGTGGGTCAGGTGACTCATGCCTGTCATACCAGCACTTTGGAAGGCTGAGGCAACAGGATCACTTGAGCATAGAAGTTCAAGACCATCCTGAGCAACATAGGCTAGTCTATAAAGAATAAGAATAATTAGCCAGATACGGTGGTACACATCTGGCTAAGGCAAGAGGGTCAGGCATTTGAGGATACAGAGGACTATGACTGTCACTGCGCTTAAGTCAAGGCCACAGAGGGAGAAAATAAATAAATATTAGAAGAATTTTAATTCTTATCAGCTAAAATTTAATTCTTAAATCTTCTATCTCAAAAATAAATAGGAGAATTTTACTTATCAGCTACATTATGTACACTTCTATCTCCTCCCATCACTTTTACTGCAAGGGTATCTCTACATAAAGTCAAAAGCTGTTTTATGTAAATAAACAAAGAGGACTAGTGGAACCCGTGGTAAACTGGAGCTACACACCCTGTCTAAAGAGGTCGGCCATTTACTTACCTCCAGAAGTTTACTGCCTTGCTTTAACACAGGCCCTCAGTAGAGAAATCTTACCATTTTTCAGGAAAAGTTGAAAATTCAGAATTTATGTAATATCTCCCATTTTTAAATACTGGCAACTAATCACATTTAAAAATAAAACAACACTGTGCCAGCCAAACAAAATGCCTCCATGGACAGAATTCAGCCAGGGCCACCCACCACTGTGGCAGAGTTAGAGCAGATTTGCCAACTACTATGATGAGCTTTCCACTACTTCAAAGGATCCTCAGCTGGTCTCTTAATGACCAGCCTGGGACAGGGGCTGCTTGCTTATAAGCAAAAGGGCCCCAAATGCGCAATGTTTTATGAGTTCCTTTGTATGTTTTTAAACAATTTTCCTGTCTCCTTTTTCCTCTTCAGGATACCAGCTTCTAACATCACTGAGACCTCCTATTCCCCTAAGAAGTCAAGCTTGAAGGTAAAGGAAAAATAAATAGAGCCTAATGGGCTTTCTAGGGAATAAAAGATATTGGGTATATGGCATCTCTCTAGTTTTTTTGGAAAACATCCCAGAGATATTTGTGACCAGTCAGGTACTTGAGGAAAAAGTCAGTAACTTAAATCAGAAATATGATATATGCACAAATTCAAACAAACCAAATAGTTTCCACTACAAGATACCAAAAGGGGGAAGAGGGAGAGCAGGGGAAGGGAGAGAGCAGGGCAAAAGGGAAAGTAAAAGTTGCTGGCCTTTAAGAAATCAGACCTCTCTAAGACGTTTTGCTAAAGTATCGATGTTTAGCATAAAAGGAATAACATAATCTCAATTCATAGTAGAAGCAAAACTGTATTTTAACCAGAGAGCATGAAATACTCTTTGAACAAGTGTATGGGATTTAGAAACGTTATTAAAAGAATAAAGCAATATCTACAGAAAAGGTAAATGAAGAAAAGGAAACAAAAATAGTCTAGTAGTCACAATGTTGCTTTAGAAGCTTTTGAAATGTAGCATTTCTTTAATACACTAAAACATTTAAAAGAGAAGATCATAGAGTACGTAACTTTAGATAACAATGAGGCAAACTTAAAAAAAAACACAAGTGTTAAAAATTCTAAACAACAAACGAAATGGCAGTACCAATATTCTCAAACTCTGAAAAAAAATCTGAAAATACTAGCATGAGCAATGGCCCCTGTTAATCAGAGGAGCGGGGGAATTTAGGAGAAAGGAGAGCGATTTCTGCGGGCGAGCAAAGCAGGTCACGTTCTGCTGGCAGGCGAGCTCGCAATTACTTAGAGCAAGCATTATGGCCAGAGCATTCTCAAGCCACCAAAACGGGCGTCCTGGGCACCTAAAACGGGAGGAAGACAGCAGCTCCGGGGTACGACCGAGAAGGCGGAGAAGTAGCCTGCTTTAGTTTGACCTCCACTGAAAACTAAGCCTCCTCCAACTCTTGTCCCCGAATCAAAGGGCAGAACGTTAACCTCTCGGTGGTTGGATAATTCGGACAAACTCTCCCTGGCTTCCCGCGGCCTTCCCACACAACGGGTGAATGTCAACGCCGAGTGTGGAGGAACCTCTCCGTGTGCACCGTCCCTTGCGAGAGGCGGCGAGACCGGGAAGAAAGACTGCCTTGCGCGCGCCCCGCCTCCCCAGCCCTTCCCAGCCCCGGCCCGGCGCCCGCGCTGGGGGATGCGGCGGGGCGGCGGGGTCTCGCGCGCTCCTCACCTTTTTTAGCGCAGGCACCAGCAGCCCCCGCCACTTGGGCGCGTTCTCTTCGCTGAAAAACTCGTACGGCAGCTGCTGCGCCTGCATGGTGCCCCCGGGGCGCCTCTGGGCAGGGAGAGGGGCGGCGGCGGCCGGGCCGGGGAGCCGCGAGAGGGCGAGCTCGCAGCACTGAACAGGGCCGCGGCCCCACCGGACAGCCCGGCCCCCTCCGGGCGCCGCGCAGCCGGACTAGCCCCGGCGAAGGGGCTGGGGGGCGAGGCCCGCGCCTGGCCACCCACCCAACACGGGGACCAGCCGCGGAGAGCGAATGCAGCCCGGAGGCGGCGGCATCCCGCACCACCGCCCCGGGGCCAGGCCCCCTCCGCCCCTCCCCGGCCCGCCGGCGCCGCCGCTGCCCGCCCGCCGGGGCTGCACTCCCGGGCCTGGCCTGGCCCCGCGGCTGGGCTGCCGGCTGTGGGAGGGCGTGTGGAGGGACGCTCCGGCCGCGGCGACCGCTCCGCGCAGCTGGGACTCCGAAACGCGAGAGCCCTCGGGCGGGGCGGAGCTGGGGCGGGGGGCTAACGGGGAAGGGTAGGGCCCGAGGTCGTTGTTGGGGAATCTGGCTGCCCTGAGGTGCCGCCGCCGACGCCGGTGTAGGGCTGGAGCTTCCTACTAGCGAACTGAACCTGCTCGCTACTGAGCATGCGCCGCCGGGCTGGGCTGGTTCGCTCCGGGTTTTCCGGCTCCCAGTGAAGGAGCAGGGAGGCACTAGAGAGGGAGGGCGCCCGGCAGGGCAGTGGCTGCGCTCCTGGGGGCTGCAGGGGAGGGGCGAAAGGGCCTGGGATATCGAAACCTGCCCGTGTGGGCCTGCGGTGGAGGTTAGAGCTACGGTAAAGAGGCCCTTCATTGTGTGGTCGGTCCGTGAGGGATCCCACCCCTCTCTCCGAGTTCCAGGGCCTTTCGAACGGGGTGTTGTGTACTTTGTTCTCAAACATGTAGATAAGGACTGCCCAGAGCATGCAATGTATAGTAAATAGACCAGACAAAAGATAGAATCCCTAATCAGGAAACCTACTGCTCAATACTTTCTGGCTAGTGGAAGTGATTGCCATGTTTTCCAATACGTCTTTCCTCATCATCAAGAATAAAATGTGTACGTGTGATACTGCTTTTGTATGTATGTGTTTTAGATTCAATCTTTTCATTTTCAAACTCGCTTAAATATGAACTACAATAAGGACTTACCCGTGATTGATTCAGCTGCACTTACTCCCTTCTCGGGGCATTTATTTATTCTATTGTGTTTTGTGTCTTTTGTGGTTCTTTCTACTAGATAATCCCTGGAAGGCCGATCTTTTTATACCAGGGGCTATAACACAAAATAGGCACTTACTGAACGTTTGTGGAATGCTAAAGGAGCAATATCTGTAAGTTGTCTCTCCATCCAGGGATGCAGATATTTATTTATAATAGTGGCATTTGGTGGCAGGTGCCTCATGGTTTATCATCACTTTTCATTTCACAGATGAGAAGCAGCTACAGACCTAGCCTAGATTGAAACTACATTGTATCCTGCAACTACTGAGAACAATAGCAGAATCACACAGATGAGAAACATTCAAGCAGTGGTTCTTAATCTTTACAGACCCTTTTTGGGAATCCGAAAAAAGTCTTAGGTTCTAGCCCAGCCTAAGATGAATTGTAACTGTAATCCCAGATATTTGGGAGGCTGAGGAGGGAGGAGCACTTGAGCCCAGGAATTTGAGGCTGAAATGAGCTTTCCTCACACTGCACTCCAGCTTGGGCAACAGAGTGAGACCCTGTCTCTGGGAGGGGGGAGTCTTAGGTTCTTTCCTTTGAAAATACTCATACCTGATTTACATTTTAAAAATTCCCCACACTTTCAAAGTGTTCGGAATGCCTTTTTAAATCCATCCATAAATCCTCTAGGTAAGAAGTAGAGACTACAGCTTGGAGAGGAGCTGGGGACACAAGAAAAGGTCTCAGAAAAGAACATGCCAGCCATCTTCAAATATTTAAAGTGTTGTGATATGCGGAAATGGTTGGTTTATATGGTGCTAAATGACTGAACCAAGACCGAGCCTCTGCTGCAAACTATTGCTTGGCTTCCCATTGGTCTTAGAATAAATTTGAAACTTCTTACCATAACCCACAACGCTGTGTATCTGGCTCCTACTTACATTCTCAACATTTTCTCCCCATTCACAACCTTGGCTCACAACACTGCAGTCACATTGGCCTTTTGTCTATTCCTAGAAAACTCCAGCCCCTTCCCTGCTTCAAGGACTTTTCTCTCAGGCTGAAACTCCTCTAGCCATTCACTTGGCTGGCCATAAATGTCACCACCTCTAAGAGGCCTCTTCTGAGCATTCTAAGTAGTTCCCACCTGTGTGTTTATACCATAAGTCCTTCTTATTTCCTGGCTAACACTGAATTTAAGACGCTATTTTTGGTTGTTGGTCTCCCCCGTCTTTCTCCAACTAGAAAGGTAAACTCCAAGAAAGCAACAATCTTGTGTGTCTACTTCATCACCGTATCCCCAGGACTACAAAGCCTGCACAGTAGGCGGCAATAAATACTGTTCAGGGAATGAAAGTTGAATGCAGAAGATTGAATAATCAAAACTGTTCCCAGGTAACCGTCAATCTCTGGTGTATGCAAGTATAAACAGTACAGACACTCATTTGTGTCGGGGAAGAGGTTAGATTTGCTGACCTTCAAGGACCCCTTCAACTCTAAATCTAATTTTACTGCAAATGAAAACAAGTCCTGAAAACATGAACTCCAGCCCCAGCTGGGTATGCTCAGCGGCCAGGATAAGTTTCCAATAGCATCAAAGTTTTGGCTGCAGACTGAGGGAATTGCAGTGAAGAGACTCGGGGCTTCCCTAGAGGAAGTACCAGGGTCAGCACCGCTAAGGTCAAGGAGCACTTAAGACTCTCGGTACTATTTGCCTATATCTCTCTCGGGACAAAACACTTAAAGGCATTCCTCAAGAGAAGAGAGCCGCAAGGATTCGGAAGAGTGGAGGTGTGTACGTGCCCGTCTACGTAAAAGTCCCCCGGGCCCTTCAGCTTTAGCTGCCGACTAGCGCCCCGAAGCGCAAGCGCAGAAGCTTCTTTTCGCGCCCCTCCTCAGATCTAACGAACCCCGTACCATGGCGGACGTGACGTACGTGGGCGCATAAGGCGGACTAGGCGAAGCCAGAGGGAGAGAGTCCAGGCTGGCTAGCCGGTTTCCGAGCACAGCGCGTCAGAACTAGGATGTGGAAAAGGGGGCGGGGAAGCCGTTGGGTCCTTCTGAGTGCCCCCTGCAGGTGGAAGTGCGGCACGCTGTGCTTTTCCCTGCGCCATTGACCAGGACACGGCCGCTGGGTTCCTTTCTTTTCTGTAGCCACGATTAGCATCCTGAAGCAAACAGGATCCACCTACTTATTTTTCTATTAAAGAGTGTGAGGTGTAGGGATCAGATGTCAGGTCCGTGTTCCCGGTTCTTGGTTCCCAGTGCCCATGAATGGTTACTGCTACTGAGTGTACGGAGCGAATGAGCAGACGAAGCAGGTGCAACACCAAAGTTTATTGAAGCAGAGAACGGAGTATAGAAAAAGTCTACAGAGAACAGAGTACTCTAATCAGGAACAGCAACCCCCAGGGTTAGGATCTAATCCCTAATAATATGCCGACCTTGGGGCAGAATATTCTTGATTTTTCTTGGAAAGGGGTGGAGAATTTCCAGAATGGTAAGTCCCCTCCCCCCCATCATTATAAGGCAGTTGGGGGGGGGGTGCTATGGTATCTGTAAGTTGACATGATGCTGGTGGGTGTGATTTTTAGTATGTTAATGAGGGTAAGTAACTTGATGATCCTGTCACCTAAATTGTAGGCCTGCTCAAAAGACCCTCTATTTTTTTGTTACAGGTTTTGCAACACTTCCGGCATATGGGGCTGGCGCCCTACTCCTATGAGCCACAGGCACCGCCCTCAAAAGACCCTCTTTTGTGGCCTTGATCATATCTGAACTTTATGGATTCTTTACCTCTTTCTGGTTGGTCAGTTCTTGGAGACCCCTATCATAAACCAAATATCTGTTTAGTCTTTGGAAGCCCCCTTGACTTCCAGAATAGGAATAAAGTCCAAAGTCTCTAACCTGGTATTCATGGCCTTGCACAATCGTGCCACTATTTATTTTTCTGGCTATATCGCTCACTTAAAATGAACTATCCTTGCCTTCTCCAAACCTATCATTTCTGTCTCTGTTTCCTGCATATGCTGTTCTGTGTGCCTGGAATGCTCCTACCCTTTTTGTCCAATCCCACCTGCCACAGTCCCACCCCAGCTTTCAGATGCACCATCTCCGTGGAACTCATCCACTCTGCAAGCCCTCAGATCAAATGCCATCTTCTCCCTAAAGTCTTTTTCAGCCCCTGTTCCTTCCCCTGAACTTCAGAGCCAAACTAGCAGATGGAACAGCAGTTTCAGCCATCAGCAAAGTTAAAGTACTCTCTTCTCTAGAGCGTATCCACCTTGCGTTTTTTCCCTCACCCTCGCTTTCTTTCCAGTCTTTACTTTCAACTACACTTCTCCAAATAACATGTTCCCAGAAAATACACCAAAGAAAGTATTGCCGGAGAGGCCCCCTGGATGTCCACCCTTTACTCACCTTTGATCAATATTTAGAGTCCTTCCCTCTCTCTTCTTCCCTCCCTTTGCAAATGTGGTGCAGTTAAAAGGGATTATCAAAGATTCTTCATGATAGATAGGACTATTCCTCACAGTTCAGGTTCTTGCAGGGTCCAGGTTTTGCAAAATCTCAGTTGATTCATGTTGTAATAGCTCCTCAAATTGCACCCAAACCCAGTGCAACTTTAATGAAATTCCCAACAGGATTTTTTATGGAATCTGATAAACTGATTTTAATATGTACGTGAAAGAGCAAAAAGTGAATTCTCCTGTAAAATAACAAAGTAGGAAAACTTAATTTACAAGATATAAAAACTGTTTATATAACTAAAGTAATTAAAACAATGGATGTTAGCACAGAAACAGATAAACCATAGATCAATAGACAGCCAAATATATAGAAAACTGATTTGTGATACAGCAGGCATTCCAGATGAGTAGGGAAAGGATATACTGTACTATTTAATAAATGAAATATAGATTATTGATAAATACATATAGAAAAAAATAAAAGTATACCCCTAATTCACACCTTTTACAAAATCCCATTGGGCTAAAGACTTAAATGCAAAAAACAAAATTTTAAAACTATGAGAAGAAAATAAAGACTATCTTTATGAGCTCAAAGTAGGAAAGATTTTCTTAGACAAAAAACACAAACTGTAAAGGAAAATTAGATAAAGTTTATTTCATTGAAATTAAGAACCTTTGAAAATAAAATATACTGTAAAGAAAGTAAAAGGAAGTGGGGAGTGATGGCTTGCACCTGATCTCAGCACTTTGGGAGGCTGAGGAAGGAGGATCACTTGAGCCCAGGATTTCAAGGTTGCAAATTGCAACCTTAAAAGTTGCACCACTTCCCTCCAGGCTGGGTAACAGAATGAGATCCTATCTCTAAGAAAAAAAGAGAAGGGAAGGGAAGAGAAGAGACAGGATGGGAAGGGAAGGGAGGGAAGGGGATAGAAGGGGCAAGCTATTGTAACTCTCATAACCAAAGAGGAATTAGTATCTAAAACAGGGAGTTTACTTTGAGGAAATGATGACTAGATGTTCATCTATCTCATCAATAGTCAGGAAAATGCAAATTAAAACCACAGTGAAATACTACTTTGTGCCCATTACATTAACAAAAATTATAAAGTTAAACTGAAAAGTTTCTGCACAGCTAGGGACACAACACTTAAAGTGAATAGGCAATCCCCAGAATAGAAAAAGATATTTGCATCTTATGAATCTGACAAAGGCTTGATAACTAGAATCTGCGAAGAACTCAAATTAATCAACAAAGAAAGAGCTAACAATCCAATCTATCACTGGGCAAGAGACATGAAGAGAACCTTCTCTGAGTAATACAGATGAATGGCTAACAAACATATGAAAAAAATGCTCCTCATCCTTTATCATCAGATAAATGCAAATCAAAAACACCTTGAGATATCACCTAACCCCAGTAAAATTAGCCCACATCACAAAGTCACAAAGCCAGAGATAGAGGTATGGATGTGGAGAGAGGGGAGCACTTTTATGCTGTTGACGGGATTGCAAACTAAAACAGCCTCTTTGGAAAGAAGTATGGAGAATCCTCCAAGAACTCAAATCTCCCATGGACCCCTGCAATCCCACTACTAGGCATCTACCCAGAAGAAAAAAATATCATTTTATCATAAAGACATTTGCACTAGATTGTTTATTGCAGCTCAATTTACAATTGCCAAGATATGGAAACAACCTAAATGCACATCAACTCAGGAATGGATTAACAAATTGTAGTTTATGCATACCATGGAGTACTATTCAGCCATAAAAAAACATGGTGATTTCATATCTTTCATATTAACCTGGATGGAG
This sequence comes from Loris lydekkerianus, assembly GCA_963574355.1. Classification (NCBI taxonomy): domain Eukaryota; kingdom Metazoa; phylum Chordata; class Mammalia; order Primates; family Lorisidae; genus Loris; species Loris lydekkerianus. The sequence goes on along the minus strand of CAUYPK010039774.1, from coordinate 20,405 downwards.
TCAAAGCACATTCTTCTTAGTAAAGTATCACATGAATAGAAAAGCAATTATCAAATGTACCCAATACTAACATGAAGCCAGTAGATGATCTAATGCATGCCCACATAGGAGAAAAACTTATTTCAATTCAAGTTGTGGGGAGGAGCATCACGAGGGGAGGAGATCTGGGGGTGGGGTTTGCCCACTGAACGGGCATGGTGTGGGGGTGTTTGGTACCTGTTTTGAGTGTGGGTCATAAGAACAAGAGGGACTCTCCACAACAAATTAAAATGTTTTGACCTGGTTGTTTGTACCCTCACATTAACCTGAATTAAAAAAAAATTTTTTTTAAGTTGAACTGAATTTTCACAAGAACGCAAAGCAATTGTTTATTATCCACTGTGAGTACAACCACATTAACTAACTGTCTTGTCTTAAAAGTAAACATAGGTGTGTCTTATATATATTCTTTGGGATGTACATTCCCATGGCATATATATCCCAAAGAAACCCTTTCATATTTGGGCCAGAGAATTCCTCACTTTATATATACATAAAGAAAAGAATTTTCATTTCATTGTTTAAGTTATTACAATATTAAGTTATTGTAATAACATAAACAGTGAAATGAGTAAATAAACTATATAATGCTATAGAGAAGCAAAATGAATGAACTATAGCTATACACATCAACACAGGTGAATCTTAAAAATGTAACACTGACTGAGCAAGACACAGAAAAATATTCACAATATGATTCATTATTTAAAGTTTAAAAAAAAGTAGAACTGAATTATGTGCTATTTGTTATGAAATCCAACTTCCAAAATGGCCCACTGAGCCTTGCTTCCTGGTATTCATGCCTGGTATGTATACCACTCCCATATTGAACAAATAATTCCATTTGATAGGCAATTTATAAAATAGAATCTTGCAGAAATTGTGTTTGTAATGTCTGAGGCTAAGTCTTCAAAGACATTGTGCCTTTAGTCTCTCTCTGTTGGATTTCTTATTCTGAAGGAAGCCCATTACCTGTGTTGTGAGGACACCAAAGCAACCACATGGAGAAACTCTTGTGTAAAAGAACTGAGGCCATCACCAATGTAAATGAGCCATTTTGGAAACAGGCCCTCCAGCCCCAGTCAAGCCTTCAGATGACTGGAACTCAATTAAATCTTGACTACACCCTCTTGAGAGAGCCTCAGCCTGATTCATCCATTTCTAAATTTTTGACTTACAGAAATTGTAAGACAGTAAATATGTGTTGTTGTATGTTATGTAGCATTAGAAAAGTAATATTTTATTGAATAGATACATAATTGGTAAAATTATAATAAAATATAAAATTAATATTAAGTTTATAATAGTGATTGTAGAAGGATGTACAGATATGGAGAGATCTTCTGTGTGTGTGTGTACACAGTTTGTTTGTTTACTTGCTTACTTTAGAGATGGGGTCTTGTTCTCTCATCCAGGCTGGGATGCAGTGGTATAATCATAGATCTCTGTAACCTTGAATGCCTGGCCTCCAGTGATCTTCTTGCCTCAGCCTCCTGAGTAATTGGGACTACCACCCCCACTGATTTTTTTTTTTTTTTTTTTTTGAGACAGAGTCTTATGTCACCCTCAGTAGAGTGCAGTAGTGTCACAGCTCACAGCAACCTCAAACTCTTCGGCTTAAGCAATTCTCTTGCCTCAGCCTCCCAAGTAGCTAGGGCCTCAGGCACCCACCACAACACCTGGCTATTTTTTGGTTGAAGTTGTTATTGTTTTAGCAGGCCCAGTCTGGGCTCAAATCTGCCAGCTCAGCTGGCGCCCTACTCACACTGAGCTACATGCACCTAGTCTCCATCCCCAGCTGATTTTTGTATTTTTTATAGAGATGGGGGTCTCACTGTTTTGCCCAGGTTGGTCTCTGGCCTCAAGTGATCCTCCCAAGTTGACCTCCTGAAGTTCTGAATACAGGCATGAGATCCTCCCAAGTTGACCTCCTGAATACAGGCATGAGACACTGCCCAGCCAAAATACATTGTTAATTGTATAAAAAGCAGTGTGGAACTGTGGATCCATTTGGGGAGATTTTATACATGGGTCTGCTGAGTTACTGGTAAAAAAAAAAAATACATATATGGGCGGCACCCATAGCTCAGTCAGCAGGGCACCAGCCACAAACACTGAGGATGGCGGGTTCACACCTGTGCTGGGCCTGCTAAGCAACAAGGAAAACTGCAACCAAAAAATAGCTGGGCGTTGTGCGGGCGCCTGTAGTCCCAGCTACTTGGGAGTCTGAGGCAAGAGACTTGCTTAATCCCAAGAGTTTGAGGTTGCTGTGAGGTGTGATACCATAGCACTCTACCCAGGGTGACAGCTTGAGACTCTGTCTCAAAAAACGAAAAGAAAATACATATATATATATATATATACGTTCTTTTTGTATGTATGGTGTAAGCACATACCAAACACGAAAGAATGATAAAAGCTACAATGGGCCAATGTATAGGGCAAAGTGATTCATTGGCAATTCTGAACAGGGCAATGAAACAGTCTCAGAAGTACACTTAATAAATATGACCAGGTGCAGTGGTTCATGCCTTTAATCCTAAACATTTAGGACTCTGAGTCAAGAGGTTTGTTTGAACCCCAGAGTTTGAGACCAGCCTGAGAAACAGCAAAAAAAATAAAATGTCTAAAAAAAAATTAAAAAATTAGCTGGACACAGTGATGCATGTCTATAGTCCCAACTATGTGGGAGGCTAAGGTGGGGTTGCTTGAGTCCAGGAGTTTGAAGAGGCAGTGAGCTATGATGACATCATTGTACTCTAGTACAGGCAACAGAGCAAGACCATGTCTCAAATAAATAAATAAATAAATAAATATCTTCCTGATCTTACAGATCTGAGGTTGGAAGAAACTAGAAGTAAATACAAATAGACAACAGTTTAAAGACAAATCTTATGAAGCGTCCATGCTAACTGCCAGTTTCCCTTTTCTCCTTTCTCCAGCAACAAAAGGCTGACATTTCAAAAGCTGTTCAACCTCAGATACTGAGGGTTAGAGAGACAACTGCAGACTGCAAATAAGAGCTACAGTTTAATTTGAACACAGGTCAGCCAAATCAAATCCTTCACTACTCTTTGTTGCCTTGAGCAAATTATTTGATATTTATTATAACAACTTATGTAATTTGTGTCCAGAGGAAGTAATTTTATCAGTCAATCAATAATATTTATTAAGTCCCACTATATAAGGAATTGAATATCTGAATATTAAAGGCCATGGTATTTAATTCAAGGAAATGCAAAGATTAATTAAAAATAATTTGGGAATTAAAATTTTAAATAAGTAATATAGTTGTCTACACTATACAATAACAAGTAATTATTTGTATTAGTTTCTTAAATAGTCCTTCAGAGTTTCTCAATGCAAACACAAGTATAAGTTTTTAATAGAAAAGTTTTTTGAAAACTATAAAGACTCCCATATACCTTTCACCTACATTCACAATTTCTTTAACACCTGTCACATTTGCTTTATCCTTTTTTTTTTTTTTTTTTTTTTTAATTTTTTTTTTGAGACTGTTCTGTCACCTGAGCTAAGGTGTCCTGGCCTCAACCTAGTTCACAACAACCTCAAACTCCTGGGCTCAAGTGATCCTCTAGCCTCAGCCTCACAAGTAGCTAGGACTATAGATGCACCCTACCATGCTCAACTTATTTTTCTATTTTTAGTAGAGATAGGGATCTCACTCTTGCTCAGGTTGGTCTTGAACTGCTGAGCCCAAGTGATCCTCCCACATTGGACTCCCAGAGTGCTAGGATTACAGGCATGTGCCACTTTGCCTGGCCTATACATTTGCTTTATCATTTCCTCTCTATCTCTGTCTCTTTCTGTGTCTGTCCTTGTTTTTCTGTAAATAAATAAATACATTAAAATATATATTATATATACATACATGCAAGGATGGTCCAGAAAGTATCCAGTCATGCAATAATAATTTTATTCCTGAGTTACTTGAGAGTAATTTGCACACATCATCACTCTTTACTTTGAAAACTTCAGTCATTTGCATACAAGGATAGTAAAATTATTAAATTCAGAAAGCTAACACTGATGCAATGCTATCACCTAATCTATACACCTTACTTATTTAAATTTTACTGTCTTTTTTTTGAGACAGTTTTACTATGTCACCCTCTGTAAAGTGCTGTGGCATCACAGCTCACAGCAACCTCAAACTCTTGGGCTTAAGCAATTCTCTTACCTCAGCCTCCCAAATAGCTGGGACTACAGGCGCCCACCACAATGCCTGGCTGGGTTTTTTTGTTGTTTTTGTTGTCATTGTTTAACAGACCTGGGCTGAGTTCAAACCCACCAGCCCTAGGGCATGTGGCTGACACCCTACCCACTGAGCCATGGGCACCAATCCTCACTAACTGTCTTAACAATTTTCTTTATAAATATTGCTATTCCTTGTGTAGAATCCAATGTAGCATCATATAGTGCATTTAGTTTTCATATCTTAGTATCCTTCAATATGGGACAATCCTTAGTCTTTCTCTTTTACAGTACTGACATTTCCTAAGATGACAGGCCATTTTTTAAAAGTAATGTTGCTTAATTTGGGTTTATCTGAAAGTTTCCCAGGATAAGATTTAGGTTTTGCATTTTGGCAAGAACAGTACATAAGAGATGTTGTATCCATCTGAGTATATCTCATCAGGGAGGACATGATACGATATGAACATTCATATGCAAGTTTTTGTTTGGATGTATTTTCATTTCTCCTGAGCATGTATTTAAAAGTGGAACTGCTGGGGCATATGGTAGCTCTATTTTTTTCTTTTTCTTTTTCTTTTTTTTTTTTTTTTTTTTGAGACAAGAGTCTTACTCTGTTGCCCAGGCTATCATGCCATGGAATCAACCTAGCTCACAATAACCTCAAACTTCCAGTTCAAATGGAGATCCTCCTCTCTCATTGCCACAAAACCTGACGATTTTTTAAATTTCTAGTATGGACAGGGGTCTCTCTCTTTCTCAGGTTTGTCTCAAACTCTTGACCTCAAGCAATCCTTCTGCCTCAGCCACCCAGAGTGCTAGGATAATAGGCATGAGATACCACATCCAGCGTAAGTAACACTATGTGACCTTTTGAAGAACTGCCAGGCTGTTTTCCTTTTTTTTGAGATAGAGCTTCAAGCTATCACCCTGGACACCAACTTTACACTGCCCTCACCAGCACCAATACTTTATTTAATTTAATTAATTTATTTATTTTGAGAAAGAGCCTCAAGCTGTTGCCTTGGGTAGAGTGCCGTAGCATCACAGTTCACAGCAACCTACAACTCTTGGGTTTAAGCGAGTCTCTTGCTTCAGCTTCCCAAGTAGCTGGGACTACAGGCACTGGCCACAACACCCGGCTATTTTTTTTGTTGTAGTAGTCATTATTGTTTAGCAGGCCCAGGCTGGATTCAAACCCACCAGCTCCGGTGTAGGTGGCTGGCAGCTTAGCTGCTGAGCTATAGGCACCGAGCCTACCAGAATGTTTTCCGAAGTGCCTCCACCATTTTACATTTTAACCAGCAATGTATGAGAATTTCAATTTCTTCACATTCTCAACATTTGTTATTATCTGTCTTTTTATTATAGCCATCCTAGTAGGTATGAGGTAATGTGTCATTATGGTCTTGATTTGCATTTTCCTGATAGCTAATAATATTGAGCATCTTTTCTTGTAATTTTTGGTCTTTTGTGTATCTTCTTCTTTTTTTCTATTACTTTACATCTGTTGTGGAGTACTGTATACCTTCTTTGAAGAAACGTGTATTCAGATTTTTTGTCCATTTTTTTTTTTTTTTTTTTTTTTACTTGAGAATCTTACAGGGGTACAAAAGTTTCATTTACATGCTTTACTTTTGTACAGTTTGAGGCAAGGTTACAAGTACAGTTATATCCCTCCCCTAGATAGTGTGACTTTATCCATCCTCTCCTACTCCCTTCCACTTGTTTGATTTACATGGAATTTTACTACCATACATACATGAGTGTTGATCATCTAGATCCAGTTTAAAAGTGAGCACATGTGGTGTTTTGTTTTTTATGATACTTCACTAATGATGCTTCCCTTATGATAAGAACTTAACAAAATAGGCATAGACAGGACTATTCTCAAAATTATAAAACCCATGTGATACAAACCCACAATCAAAACCATCCCGAATGGGGGAAAAACTGAAAGCATTCCCACTTAAAACTGAAACCAGACAAGGTTCCCGCTATCACCACTGCTATTCAACATTGGGCTGGAAGTCTTATGCAGAGCAATCAGACTAAAGAAAGAAGTTAAGGATATCCAAATGAGGAATAAAGAGGTTAAACTTTTGCTCTTTGAAGATGATATGATCTCATACTTAGAAAATGCCAAAGATTTTTGCCGAGAGACTCCTGGAACTGATAAATAAATTCAGCAAAGTTTCAGGTTACAAAATGAATGTACACAAATCAGTAGCATTCATATATGCCAACAGCAATCATGCTGAGTACCAAATACTCTTTATAATAGCAACAAAGAAAATAAAATACCTGGGGACATATTTAACTAATGAAGTAAAAGATCTCTACAGGGAGAAGAACTATGAAACGTCAGAGAAGGAAATAGCAGAGAATGCAAATGGATGGGAAAATATATCATGCTCATGGATTAGCAGAATCAACATTATTAAAAAGTCTATAATACCAAAAGTGATTTAAATTCAATACAATCCCCATTAAAATATCAATGTCATTTTATTAAGGGCCTAGTAAAAATAATTTTATGCTTCATATGGAATCAGAAAAGACCTCGGGGGTCTCCTGTGGTTCAAAGGAGTAGGGTGCTGGCCCCATATGCCAGAAGTGGCGGGTTCAAACCCAGCCCTGGCCAAAAACTGCAAATAATAATAATAATAATAAAATAAAATAAAAAATTTCAAAAACCAAAAAAAAAAAAAAAAAAAAAAGAAAAGACCTCAAATAGCCAATGCAACCTTATGCAAAAAGAACAAATCAGGAGGTATCACTGATCTGTATTAGGAGGTATAGCATTCAAGCTATACTACAAAGCTGTAGTAATCAGAACAGCATGATACTGGTACACAACAGACATAGACCTATGGATCAGAACAGAGAGGCTGGAGATTAAACCTTCTTCATATTGCTATCTGATCTTTGATCAAGCATACAAAAACACACAATGGGGGATAAAAAGATAAAAACCTCTATTCAATAAATACTGCTAGGAAAATTTGGTACCACATGTAGAAGACTGAAATAGGATCCACACTTGTCACCACTCACAAAAATTATTTCACAATGGATAACAGACTTAAACCTAAGGCCAGGAGTGGTGGTTCACAGTTACAATCCTAGCACTCTGGGAAGCTGAGGTAGGTGGGTTGCCTGAGCTCACAAGACCAGCCTGAGCAAGAGCAAGACCTCTTCTCTAAAAATAGCCAGACATTGTGGTGGGTGCCTATAGTCTCAGCTACTCAGGAGACTGAGGCAAAAGAATTGCTTAAGCCCAAGAGTTTGAGGTTGCTATGAGCGAGGCCAATGACGTGGCACTGTAGCCTAGACATAAGAGTGAGACTCTGTCACAAAAGAAAAAAAGGGAAAGAAGAAATGAAGGAAGGAGAGAAAGAGAGACCTTTATAAATATAAACTGAGGCAAAGAACTCATGAAGACAACCCCAAGGCAGTCATAGCAAAAATAAAAATAAATAAATGGGATATGATCAAATTAAAAACTTGTGAACAGCCAAGGACATGATCAATAGAGCAAATAGACACCCTACATCACGGGAGAAATTATTTTCAAACTATACATCCAATAAAGTGCCAATAACCAAAAAAAAAGAACTCAAGCAAATCAGCAAGAAAAAAGATATTTAAATGTGGGCAAAAGACAGAAACTTTTCAAATGAAGAGATATTAATGACCAACAGACACATTAAAAAAATGTTCAATGTCTCTTATCTTCAAGGAAATGGAAATGAAAACCACATTAAGATGTAACCTAACCCCAATGAAAATGGCTTATATCATAAATTGCTAAAGCAACAGCTGTTGGCATGGACATGAAGAGAAAGGAACACTTATACACTGTGATGGGACTACAAACTAGTTCAACCTTTATGGAAGGCAGTATGGAGATTCCTCAAAGAAATTAAAGTAGATTACCATTTGATCCTACAATCCTACACTAGATATTTACCCAAAAGAAGAAAAGACATTTTATAAAAAGGACATTTGCACACAAATGTTTATAGCAGTACAATCCACAATCACAAAGATGTGGAAACAACCCAAGTGCCCATGAAAACATGAATGGATTAATATAATGTGGTATATGTATATAGTGGAATACTATTCAGCCATTAAAAAAGATGGTGATCTAGTATCTTTTGTAGCAACCTGGATGGAATCGGAGACCATGAGAATAGAAAAACAAATACCCATGTCCTCAATACTAAATTAAAACTAGTTGATCAACTCCTATGTGCTTATATAGAAGCAAAACTCAAGGAAATTCAAGTAGGTGGGAGGGGAGCAGGAGCTGGGTAAATTTCCATGCAATGGGTACATTGCATGGGCACATTGCACATGCTCTGAGTGAAGGACATACCTATAACTTTGATTTAACCTATATAAAGGCAAATTGTGTAACCAAAATGTGTACCTTTATAATATTCTGCAATTAAAAAAAAGATTGGGAGACTGGATGGAATACTTGAGCTCATGAGTTTGAGACCAGATAGAGCAATAGTGAGACCCCATCTTTACTAAAAATAGAAAAACCGAGGCAAGAGGATCACTGGAACCAAGAGTTATAGGTTGCTGTGAGCTATGATGACGCCATGGCACTCTACCTGGGGTGACAGCTTGAGATGATAAAGAAAGAAAGAGAGAGAGACAGAGAGAGAGAGAGAGAGACAGAGAGTCAGAGAGAGAGAGAAAGGAAGGAAGGAAGGACGGAAGGAGATTGGCAGAATGGATTAAAAGAAAAACTTAATCTGGCTCAGCGCCTGTAGTGGCTAGGGTGCCAGCCATATACACCAGAGCTGGCCTGAGCCTGCCAAACAACAATGACAACTACAACCCCCCAAAAAGCTGGGTGTTGTGGTAGGTGCCTATAGACCCAGCTACTTGGGAGGCTGAGGCAAGATAATTGCTTAAGTCCAAGAGTTAGAGGTTGCTGTGAGCTGTGATGCGACAGTACTCTACTGAGGGTGACACAGTGAAACTGTCTAAAACAAACAAACAAACAACAACAACAAAAAAGAAAACACCTTAATCCAACTATCTGTGGTTTACCAGAAACTCATCTTCTTCTTTAAGACATACATAGATGGATAGTAAAGGAATGGAAAAATATATTCCACACAAACAGGAACCAAAAGTAAGAAGGAGGAGCTATACTTACATCAGATAAAACAGACTTTAAGTAAAAAACAGTTAAAAATAATAATATATATATATATATAGGCTCATGCCTATAATTCTAGCACTCTGGGAGGTCAAGGCAGGTGGATTGCCTGAATTCACAGATTTGAGACCAGCCTCAGCTAGAGCAAGACCTCATATCCAAAAATGAGGGCATTGTGGTGGGTGCCATAGTTACAGCTAGTTGGGAGGCTGAGGCAAGAGAATTGCTTGAGGCTGAGAGTTTGACATTGCTGGGAGCTGTGAAGCCATAGCACTCTACAAGGGTGACAAAATGAGACTCTGCCTCAATTAAAAAAAAAAAAAAAAAAAGGTAATTATATAATATAAAAGGATAAATTTAGCAAAAATATATAACAATTCTAAATATATATACAACCAACATCAGAGCACCCAGATTGACAAAACAAATATTACTAGACATAAAGAAAGAGATATATAGCAATCCAATAACAGTGGGGGAGTTCAATGCTCCCCTCTCAACACTAAACAGATCATTAAGACATAAAATCAATACAGAAATATTGGACTTAAATAGAAGTTTAGATCAAATGGACTTAATAATTAACATTTATAGAACATTCTAATCAGAAATTACACAATATACATTCTTTTCACAAGCACACACAACATTCTCCAAGATAGACCATATGTTAAGCCACAGAACAAATAAAGAAAATTTTTTGTGTGTTTGTTTAAGAGACAGAGCATCAAGCTGTCACCCTAGGTAGAGTGCTGTGACATCACAGCTCACAGCAGCCTCCAGCTCCTGGGCTCAAGCAATTCTCTTGCCTCCACCTCCCAAGCAGCTGGAACTACAGGTGCCCACCACAACGCCTCGCTATTTTTTGGTTGCAGCCATCATTGTTGTTTGGCAGGCTGGGGCTGGATTCAAACCCACCAGCTCAGGTGTTATGTGGCCTGGCACCTTAGCCGTTTGAGCCACAGGTGCCGAGCCCATATTAAGAAATTTTTAAAAATCAAAATCCCATGGTATTTTCTCAGACCATAGTGGAATAAAACTATAAATAAATACAAAGAGCAACTTTTAAAACTATGCTAACACATGAAAATTAGAAAACATGAATGATGTTTGGCTGAATGATCACTGGCTCAATAAATAAACTAAGACTAAAGAAAAAAATTGAAAACGAAAACATAACATATTAAAAAACCTATAAGATACAGTAAAAGCAGCTCTATGAGAGAAATTTATAGCATTAAATATGTACATCAAAAAGGCTCACAAGGATCACAAATCAACAATTTAACATTGCACCTCCATGAAATAGAAAAAAAAGAGCAAACTAAATCCCAAGTTAGCAAAAGAAAATACATAAAAAGATAAGAGCAAAACTAAATGAAATAGAGACCAAGAAACAATATAAAGAATCAATGAACAAAAAAGTTGATTTTTCAAAAAGATTTTAAAAATTGAGAAAACTCTAGCTACACCAGTCAAGAAAAGAAGAGATAAGTTCCAATAAAAACAATCAGAAATGGAAAAGGAGACATTACAAGTAATACCACAGAAATACAAAAGGTCACCAGAAGCTATTAGGAACAACTATGCACTAACAAACTAGAAAACCTAGAGGAAATGGATGAATTCCTGAAAACATAAGCCTCCTAAGATTGAACCAGGAAGAAGTAGAACCCCAGAACAGAACAATTATGAAGACTAAGATTGAATCCATAATTAAAAAAACAAACAAACAAACAAACAAATGAACAAAAAGCTCAGGACTAGAAGAATTTGCAGCTAAACTGTACCCTTACAAAGAAGAACTAGTGCTGATCCCACTGAATCTACTCAAATATATTGAGGAGCAGAGAATTCTCCCAATTCTTTCTATGAGGGTAGTATCACCCTGATACCAAAACCAGGGAAAGACACACAATAAGAAAACCCTACAGACCAGTATTCTTAATGAACATAGACACAAAATATGAGCAAATTGAATCCAAAAGCACATAAAAAATGAGTTTTATACCAGGGATGCAAGGAATGTTCAATATATGCAAAACAATAAAAGTGAGGGGGAAGAGCAATATGGCAGACTAGAGACATCTCATTGCCAGCTATTCTTGGTGAGACAAAGGAGAAAGGTCTTTGGCCACTTCTGGAAGGGGGAATCTACCCAGAAACATCTCCTTGTGGGCACAGTGAAGCAGTAGGAGACTCCAGGAGCCAGAGAGGAGGTCTGGAGCTGAGGAAAACCAGCACAGAGGCTAGTGCATAGGCAATTTCAACACCTAAGTTCAGGCACAAGGAAATTTAAAGTGAAGGAAACAGTGAGAGGAAAAAGAAGGGAAAGGAAGTGAACAAGAAGAACGCACATGTGAGGAGAAACCAATAGAAAAATTCTGACAAGAAAACCCAGAATAGAGCAACCCCTCTGAGGAAGCATGAGGTAGTGACTACAGAGGATTCTACCTATAAAGATGTAATGGAAATGATAGAAAGGAAATTTTAATTAATTAATTTATTTTTATTTATTTATTTTTTACAGACAGAGTCTCACTTTATCAACCTTGGTAGAGTGCTGTGGAGTTATAACTCACAGCAACCTCCAACTCCAGGGCTTAGGTGATTCTCTTGCCTCAGCCTCCTAAGTAGCTGGGACTACAGGCATTCAACACAATTTTTGTTGTTGTTGCAGTTTGGACAGGGCCAGTTTTGAACCCTTGGTATATGGGGCCAGCACCATACCCACTGAGCCACAGGTGCTGCCAGAAAGGGAATTTTAAAGATGGATGGCAAGGGCAATGAAGGGAATTGACAAGAAAGTGGACAAACAGAACCAAAAAATAGGTGTAAGATATGAAGAATACAGAAAGGCTATAGCAGAGTGTAAGGAATTGCAGGAGTCAATCAGGGAACTTAAAGATGCAGTAGACGGTATCAATAATAGATTAGACTATGGAGAAGAAAGAATCTCAGAACTTGAGGATAAAGCTCTTGAGCTAATCTAGGTAGTTAAAGAGGTAGAAAAGAAGAGAGAGAAAGCAGAATATGTTCTCAGAGAATGCTGGAACTTCACAAAGCATTCAAACATATGAATTATAGGGATCCCTGAAGGGGAAGAAGAGAATCCCGAAGGAATGGAAGTCCTACTGGAGGACATCATAAATGGAAATTTCCCAAGTTTCACTAAAGATTCTGAAATTCTTCTTTTAGAATTTCATAGAGGGATATTAAATCCTGGGTCATCTCCTCATGAATAGAGCATCTCCAATACACATTGTAATGAACTTGTCTGAAGTCAAGATGATAGAGAAAATACTGCAAACAGACAAGAGTAAGGGCCAATTGACCTACAGGGGCAGATCCATCAGGGTGATAGTGAACCTTTTGGCTGAAACTGTCCAACCCAAGAGAATGATCATCTACCTTTAACCTTCTTAAAAACAATTTTCAACCTAGAATTCTGTATCCTGTTAAATTAAGCTTCATAATTAATGAAATCAAATCTTTTACTGATATGCAAACATTGAGGAAATTCACCACAACAAAACCAGTTCTACAGGAAGTATTTAGACCTGTTTGCAACACTAACTATCACAATGGACCACCAGCAAAGTAAACACCCAGAAACTAAATGACAAAACCTAGCTTCCACAATGGTGCAAAAGATAAAACTAACCAATGGACTTTCACTTATCAGTTCTCTCTATTAATGTAAATGGCTTGAATTCCCCATTGAAGAGGCACAGGCTGGCTGATTTGATAAAAAAGCAAAAGCCATCTACATGCTTTCCCCAGGAAATACATTTAACCTCAAAGAACAAAAAAAGATTCAGGGGTAATGGTTGGAAAACAATATTTCAGGCAAATGAAAATCAGAAGAAAGGAGGGGTTGCAATCTCATTATCAGATACCAGTGGATTTAAAGCAGCTAAAGTTAAGAAACACAAAGATGGTCACTTCATACTGATCAAGGGAACAATAAAACAAGAGAATATTTCAATTCTAAATATTTATGCACCCAACATAAATGCTCCCAGACTTATGAAACAGATCTTAAATAATCTGAGCATTTTGATATCCTATAACACCATAATAGTTTGGGACTTTAACACCCCTCTGACAGAACTGGATAGATTCTCTAAACAGAAACTAAACAAAGATACAAGGGACTTAAATGCAACCCTAAAACAAAAGGGCTTAATGGACATATACAGAACACACCATCCTAAAGCTAAGGAACATATATTCTTCTTGTCAGCCCATGAAACATACCATGAAATAGTACACAAATTAAACTTTAACAAAATTAAAGGAATTGACATTATACCATGTATCTTCTCAGACCACAAGGCAATAAAAGTAAAAGATAAATTTTTCATTCCCATATAAAGGCATGGAAATTAAAACCCTATGTTAAATGACAGTTGGATCAAGGAAGAGTAAAGGAGGAAATTATTAAATTCCTCAGGCATAACAACAAGACTACAAGTAACCAAAACCTGTAGGATACTGCAAAAGCAGTCCAAAGAAGGAAATGTATTGTATTAGATGCCTACATCTGCAAAAAAGAAAGATAGCATAGCTCTCTGGGAGGCTGAGGTAGGTAGATTGCTGGAGCTCAAGAGTCTGAGCAAGAGTGAGACCCTGTTTCTAAAAATAGCTAGGATTTGTGATGGATGCCTATAATCCTAGCTACTTAGGAGTCTGAGGCAAGAGAATCACTTTAGCCCAAGAGTTTGAGCACTCTACTGAGGGCAAGAAAATGAAACTGTCAAAAAAAAAAAAAGAAAGAAAAAAAAGAAAACAAAGATATCACAACAACTTAATGAATCATCTTAAGGAAATGGAAAAAGAAGATCAGTTCAATTCCAAACCTAGCAGAAGAAAAGAAATAACCAAAATTAAATCAAAATAAATGAAATTGAAAACAAAAGAATCATTCAGAGAATTAATGAAACAAAAAATTAGTTCTTCAAAAAGATAAATAAAACTGATAAACCTTTGGCCAGATTAACTAACAACAGAAAAGTAAAATTTCCACTAACTTTAATCAGAAATGAAAAAGGGGAAATAACAACTTATACCACAGAGATACAAGAGATTATGTCTCACTGCTACAAGAAACGCTATGCCCAGAAATTTGACAATGTGGAGGAAATAGTCCAATACCTAGAATCACACCATCTTTGTACACATAACCAGGAAGAAATAGATCTCTTGAACAGATAAATGTCAAGCACTAAGATCAAAGATACAATAAAAAACTGCCAACAACAACAACAACAAAAAGGCCTGGACTAGATGGCTTTGTACCAGAATTCTGTCAAGCCTTCAAAAAGGAGCTTGAACCTATACTGCAGAAACTATTCCAAAGCATTGAGAAGGAACCTTCCCCAGCATATCCTATGAAGCAAACATCACCCTGATACCAAAATCAGGAAAGGACCCAACTAAAAAGGAGAACTACTACAGACCAATGTCACTAATGAATATTGATACAAAAATACTGAATAAAATCGTAGCCAATAGATTACAGTTACACATTAAAAAAATTATACATCAGGTGGTGCCTGTGGTCCAGTGGGTAGGGTGCTGGCCTCATATGCTGAGAGTGGGGGGTTCAAACCCAGCCCAGGCCAAACTGCAACAAAAAAAAATAGCCAGGCATTGTGGCAGGTGCCTGTAGTCCCAGCTACTTGGGAGGCTGAGGCAAGAGAATCACCTAAGCCCAGGAGTTGGAGGTTGCTGTGAGCTGTGACAGTACAGCACTCTACTGAGGGCAATAAAGTGGGACTCTGTCTCTAACAAAAGAAAAATTATACATCATGATGAAGTAGGCTTCATCCCAGGCATGCAAATGCAAGGCTGGCTTAACATATGCAAACCCATAAATGTAATTCACTATATCAATAGAATAAAAAATAAGGACCATATGATCCTCTCAATAGATGCAGAAAAAGCATTTGATAAAATTCAGCATCCTTTCCTAACAAGAACACTTAAGAATATAGGCATAGGTGGCACATTTCTTAAACTGATTGAAGCCATCTAACAATAAACCCACAGCTAATATCATACCAAATGGCTTAAACTGAAAGCTTTTCCATTTAAATCAGGAACCAGACAAGGTTGTCCTTTATTGTCACTACTATTCAACATAGTTCTGGAAGTTCTAGCCAATGCAATCAGGGAAGAGAAGGATATAAAGGACATCCAAATGGGGGCAGAGGAGATCAAACTCTCACTCTCTGCTGATGATATGATCTTATACTTAGAATATCCCAAAGACTCAACCATAAGACTCCGAGTAGTGATCAGGAAGTACAGTAACATCTCAAGGTTTAAAATAAATCACCATAAATCAGTAGCCTTTGTATATGCCAACAACAGCCAAGTTGAGAAGCAAATCAAGGACATAAGTCCTTGCACAGTAGTTGCAAAGCAAACCTAGGAATATAACTGACCAATGATGTGAAGGACCTCTGGAAAGAGAATTTTGAAACCCTAAGAAAAGAAACAGCTGAAGACATTATCAAATAGAGGAGCATACCATGATCTTGGCTGGGAAGAATCAACATTGTTAAAATGTCTATACTACCCAAAGCGATCTATAGAATCAAGCTATCGCCATTAAAACACAAACATCATACTTTGAAAAACTGGAAAAAAAAAATAGCTCTTCATTTCATATGAAACCAGAAAAAAACCTACATAGTCATGGAAATTCTTAGTAATAAAAACAAAGCTGGAGGTATCACCCTACCAGACTTTAGGTTATATTACAAGGCTACAGTATTCAAAACAGTATGGTATTGGCACAAAAATAGAGACATAGACATATGGAACAGAATAGAAAACCAAGAGGTGAAACCCGTTTCTTATAGGCATCTGATCTTTGATAAACCAAACACAAGCATACACCGGGGGAAAGAATCTCTATTTTGAGGGGTAGGCACTATGGCACATGACTGCAATCCCAGCACTCTGAGAGGCAGAAGTGGGTTGCTTGAGCTCAAGAGTTCCAGCAAGAGTGAGACCCTGTCTGTAAAAATAGCCAGGCATTGTGGTGGGTGCTTGTAGTCCCAGCTATTCAGGAGACTGAGGCAAGAGAATCACGTGAGCCTGAGAGTTTGAGGTTGCTATGAGTGATGACTCTAGGGCACTCTACCCAGGGTGGATAAAGTGAGGCTATCTTAAAAAAAAAGAAAATAATAATAATAAAAACATCCCTATTCAATAAATGTTGCTGGGAGAACTGGATGACCACATATAAAAGACTGAGACTAGACCCACACCTTTCATCACTTACAAACATTGACTCAAGATGGATAAAAGATTTAAATCTAAGACATGAAACAAAAATTCTAGAAAGAATGTGTGGGAAAAATTCTTGAGGATGTTCACCTGGGGAAAGATTTTATGAAGAAGACTTTAGTGGCAATTGCAACAACAAAAATAAATAGGCAGGGCTCGTAGCTCAGTGGGTAGGGTGCTGGCATGTACACTGAGTCTGGTGGATTTAAGCCTGGCCTGGGCCTGCTAAACAACAATGACAACTGAAACCAAAAAATAGCCAGGCGTCTTAGCAGGCGCCTGTAGTCCCAGCTACTTGGGAGGCTGAGGCAAGAGAATTGCTTACGCCCAGGGTGTAAGAGAATTGCTTATGCCCAGGGTGACAGAGTGAGACTCGGTCTTAAATAAACGAACAAACAAACAAACAAACAAATAGGATTCTGTTAAAGCAAAAAAATTGTGCACAGCTAAGGAGACAATTAAAGTGAATAGATAGATAACCCTCAGAATGGGAAAAGATATTTGCATATTATGAATTTGACAAAGGCTTGAAAAGTAGAATCTGCAGAGAACTCAAATTAATCAACAAAGAAAGAGCTAACAATCCCATCTACCCCTGGGCAAGAGAAATGAACAGAACCTTCTCTAAGGGATATAGATGAATGGCTAACAAACATGTGAAAAAATGTTAATCATCCCTAATCATCAAAGAAATGCAAATCAAAATTACCCTGAGATATCACCTAACCCCATTATGAATGGACCACCTCACAAAGTGCCAAAGTTCCAGATGCTGGGACAGATGTGGAGAAGGCAACACTTTTTACACTATTGGTGGGACTACAAACTAATACAGCCACTTTGGAAGGAAGTATGGAGAATCCTCAAAGAACTCAAATTAGATCTCCCTTCTGACCCCTAGAATCACATCACTAGGCATATACTCAGAAGGAAAAAAATCATTTTATCATAAAGACATTTGCACTAGATTGTTTATCGCAGCTCAATTTACAATCACAAGAGATGGAAACAATCTAAATGCCCATCAACCCAGGAATGGATTAACAAATTGTGGCATATATATACCATGGAATACTATTCAGCCATAAAAGATGGAGATTTTACTTCTCTTGTATTAACCTGGGTGGAATTGAAACACATTCTTCCTACTAAAGTATTACAAGAATGGAAGAGCAAATATCCAATGTATTCAATACTAACAAGAAGCCAGTAGATGATCTAAACATGCCCACGAAGAGAAAAACTCCATTCAATTCAAGATGGCGAGGAATGAAGGGGAGAGGAGAAGGGGAGCTGAGGGGAGGGGATTGGTGTGCTTCCACTTAATGGACACAATGTAAGAGTATTGGCACACTTTTTGGATGTGGAACACAAGAGGGACTCTACCTAACATATGCAAATATTGTAACCTTCTGTATATACCCTCACATTAAACCTAAATTTTAAACATGTGATATATCATATAAACAGCATTAAGGACAAAAACCCATATGATTATCTCAAAAGATGCAGAAAAAGCATTCAATAAAATTCAGCATTCCTTCATGATAAAAATCCTTAATGAACTTATCATAGAATGACCATACCTCGAAATAATAGAGGTCACACATGGCAAACTTACGGCCAATGCCATACTTCATGGGAAAAAGTCAAAAGCCTTCCTTCTAAGTTCTGGAAAAAGACAAAGATGCCCACTTTCCACTCTTACTCAATATAGTACTGGAAGTCAGTACCATAGCAATTAGGCAAGAGAAAAAAAATGAAAGGCATGCAAATTGAAAAAGAGGAAGTCAAATTACCCCTGTTCACTGATGATGTGATCTTACATCTATAAAACCCTGAAGACTCCACAAAAGATGCTTAGATTTGACAAATGAATTCAGTGAAATGTTAGGACACAAGATCAACATCCACAAATCAGTAACATTTTTATACTCTAATAATGAGCTAGCTGAGAGCCAAATCAAGAAGGCAATCCCATCTATAATAGCTACAAAAAGGTAAAATGCCTAGGAATATATTTAACCAAGGAGATGAAAGATGTCTACAGGGTAAACTATAAAACACTGATGAAAGAAATCGTAGATGGCTCACTCAAGCAATTGAAGAAACATCCTATGCTCATGGATTGGAAGAATTAATATTATTAAAATGACCATACTGCCCAAAGCAATCTATAGATTCAGTACAATCCCTATCAAAATATCAAGGACATTTTTCACAGAATTAGAAAAAAAATTCTAAAGTTCATATGGAACTAAAAAAGCTTAAATAGCCAAAGCAACCTTGAAGAAAAAGAACACAGGTGGGGTCATCACATTGCTTTACTTCAAATAGTAATACAACGATATCATAACTAAAACAGTGTGGTACTGGCATAAAAATAGACACATAATGGAACAAAATAGATTCAAATAAAGTCTCATACAGCTTTGAAGATTGTCAAAGTCAACAAGAGCATATACTGGGAAAAGGGCACCCTTTTCAATAAATGGTGCTGGGATAATTGGATTAAAAAATTCAGGATAATGAAAGTGGACCCCCCCCCCCAATCTCTCACCATATACAAAAATCAAATCAAGATTAATTAAAGACTTGAATGTAAGATGCAACATTATAAAAATACCAGAACAAAACACAGGGAAAATTTCTTTGGTCTAGGCAAAGGAACTATGACTAAGACTTCAAAAGCACAAAAGCACAGGCAAAAAAAAAAAAAGAAAAAAAGAAAACCAACCCTGAAATAGACAAATGGGACCTAATTAAACTACAAAGTTCCCACACATCAAAGGAAATAATCAACAAGATGAAAGATAACCTTCAGAATGAGAAAAAATATTTGCAAACCATATGCAGAGAATTAACAGGCACAACTCACAAGGAACTCAAACAGCTCCAACAGCAGCAACAATATCAAAAACAAATAATTCCATTGAAAAGTGGCTAAGGACAGTGAATAGACATTATTTTAGTAGAATACAAATGGCCAACTAGCATATGAAAAAATGTTCAGTGTGACTAAATCATCAGAGAAATGCAAATTAAAGGTACAATGAGGCTGGGTGGGTGGCTCACACCTATAATCCTAGCACTTTGGGAGGTGTAGGCAGGTGGATTGTTTGAGTTCACAAGTTGGAGATGAGCCTCAGCAAGAGTGAAACCTCATTTCTACTAAAAATAGAAAAACTAGCCAGGCATCATGGTGGGCACCTATAGTTCTAGGTATTCCAAAGGCTGAGAGGCAAGAGTATTGCCTGAACCCAAGAATTCGAGGTTGCTGTGAGTTAAGATGATGCCACAATACTCTACCCAGGGCAATAGAGTAAGATTCTGTCTCAAAAACAAACAAATAACCCCCCTTAAAAAAAACAACTTACTGCATATAATCAAGTATAAGCCGACCCGAGTATAAGCCGACCCCCTCAATTTTACCCTAAAAACTGGGAAAACTTAGTGACTCGAGTAGAAGCCGAGGTGGAAAATGCAGCAGACACTGGTAAATTTCAAAAATAAAAATATATACCCAAAACAATTACAATAATTGAGGAATCAGTAGGTTAAATGCTTTTCAATATTTATTGCTAAAGAAAAACTAAACTAGCAACAACAACTTTAAAACTTTAAATAAAGTGCAGAAAACCGTAGCTTAACAGGTAATCAAGCT
>CAUYPK010039769.1:0-21688 GCA_963574355.1 Loris lydekkerianus | reverse complement strand
GCAGAGGGTGTGGTGGAGACAGTCACCACACACTACTGTGCACCCACACTGCAGAGGGTGTGGTGGAGACAGTCATCACACACTACTGTCCACCCACACTGCAGAGGGTCTGACAGTCACCACACACTACTGTGCACCCACACTGCAGAGGGTGTGGTAGATACAGTCATCCATACTACTGTGCCCCCACACTGGAGAGGGTACAGTAGATACAGTCATCCACACTACTATGCACCCACACTGCAGAGGGTGCAATAGATACAGTCACTCCACACTACTGTGCACCCACACTGCAGAGGGTGTGGTAGATACAGTCATCCATACTACTGTGCCCCCACACTGGAGAGGGTGTTGTAGATACAGTCATCCACACTACTATCCACCCACATTGCAGAGGGTGTGATAGATAGTCACTCCACACTACTGTGCACCCACACTGCAGAGGGTATGATAGATACAGTCACCCCACACTACTGTGCACCCACACTGCAGAGGGTGTGGTAGATACAGTCATCCACACTACTGTGCCCCCACACTGGAGAGGGTGTAGTAGATACAACCATCCACAAACTACTGTGCACCCACAGTGACCAATGAGAGAGATATGCTCCTGCCTGGACTACATATGCAGTTTAGTGAGGACTCTAGATAGTTAGCAATTATATAGTCCCTAATATACAATTACAAACGGTATATGCTGTGATGTGAAATGATAATTACTGTGAGAGAGAATAATGGGGATGGGGGTGATCTAGTTCCTGATAGGAAGGTGGTCAGCAGTGGCCATGGAGAAGTGCTACTGCAGCTGAGAGGTGAAGTTAGGTGTGAGGGAAGTGCCCCCTCATCCCCCCCTCCCGTAGATGGGGTGGCTTGTGATGAGAATATCAGATTAGAATAGCAGAAATAGGGGCATTGAGGGTGTCAGTGAGTCAGGTGAGAGCAGTATAGGGCGGTCAGAAGAAGAGGGTCACAGAAGTCTTTGCAGATTATTTATGACTGAATTTTGTGTTAAGTACAGTGGAAGCCATTATAGCAGTTTAAGCAGGACAATAATATAGCTTGGTTTAGATTTTCTAAAGGATCCTCTGGCTTCTGTGTGGAGGATGAATTGAAGGAAGCCAGAGTAGAAGGCTGGGGACAAACGAGGAAGGCATTTTGATTGTCCATGTGAGAGACCAGAGGGCCCTGGGTTAGGAGGGCGGCCTTGCAGACGGAGAGCAGTGGGCGGATCAAGTTACATTCTGGAGACAGAATCAGGCAATTCTGTGGAGTGGGGACCACCTCATTTGAGAATAGGAATTCATGTTTTGTAGTTCACAGAAGACAATTAGTTCAATGGGTATTATTTTTCTGATCATGTACTGAATTTGAGATTGTTCAGAGACAGCAGGAGCTGGCCACTCCCCCCCCCCCCCCGCAAAGAACTTCTGAATTCTTTCATTTATTTGGGAAAATGTGAGAATCAGACCTCAGCACTGTGGTTGTTAGATGTAGTTAGTTGTTTTCCTTCTCTTTTAAAATCCTCCAAAACGATTTCAGAAACATTTTGTAAAGCATTCCTATATTAAATAATTGTACTTACATCTGTCCAAATCCTTGTACAGTGTAAGGGTTAAATTCAGTTTCCTGTTGGAAAATGGCTTCCCTCTTCCCAGCAGGAGGCATTATGATAGTTTTGAGAAAATCTGGAAACCTCACTTCTCACCTTCTCCTGAGGCCTCTGTGCTGAGAATTCACTTCATCTGCCATGCGTGGAACCGCAGGAGGAAAAGGCCATCTTCCTTAGACTGCTTCTGAGAAGGCTATTAAAAAGACAGCTTTACAGGACGTTTACAGGGTTCCTGGGCCTAGCAGCAGGCCTGCGGGGCCTGGCCAGGGAGAGCGTCTGTGTGTGTTCTGGATGAGGCTGCAAATCCAGATGGCCCATGATGTCACTGGAAAAATCCTTAAAACGTGCTGCGAGAAAAAACATTTTTATGGCTCCCTGTGTAACATTACCATACATTAGGCCTGAGGTGCAGAGAAAAAGGAACTGAAACTTTCCCACTCTCCACAGCCCTGCGATTGGTCGCTTTGGGCTGCAGTGAAAGGAAGGGCTGCAGGAAGGAAGAGATTAGTTTGGAAGAGTCAAAAAAGCAAAAGGACAAGAGGAATTGGGAGCTAGTCCTCTCCCTCATACGCCTCTGTGTCTGGTCACAGGGTACTTAGCACACTGATCAGGGTACAGGCTCACCTGCTAGGCCATGTTTGAGATCAGAGTCCCTGCCTTAATTATCTCCGTAACCTCAGAAGCTAAAGCAATGTCTATTATACACTGGACATTTGATAAATGTTAAAAGAATGG
Source organism: Loris lydekkerianus (assembly GCA_963574355.1). NCBI lineage: Eukaryota > Metazoa > Chordata > Mammalia > Primates > Lorisidae > Loris > Loris lydekkerianus. Next base: position 19,344 of record CAUYPK010039769.1, on the reverse strand, counting down.
AGTTCCACGTTGGTGCTACATTATTAAAACCCATAACAGCAAGAAATCAAGAGAAAGAAAAAAAACAAATTTATTTGGCATTTTATAGGTGTCACATGTCGTAATAGACCCCTTTGATACATTTTCCTTGCTGTTATAATTTGTGATAGAAGTTACTAATGTCCCTTTATAGAGGAGAAAACTGTCGTTTCAAGAGAGTAATTGTGTGCCCAAGATCAGGCAGCAAGCAGGGCCAGTATTCAGACACAGACTCAAAGCAATTCCGCAATTCCGACGGGATAGTATTGTTTTCTAAGGAAACTACCACTCCCCATTCTTCCCAGCCCCAAGCATAAGGCAGAGAGAAAAATAGAAAAAGTGATCAGGAATGCAAATCCTAACTCAGTACTGATTACAAACAAATTATATGACAGCACAGTAGTTAGATGCTTTTAGGAACATTTAAAGTTGAATTTCTTATCACTTTCTTATCCACTTATCATGGAACTAAAGCAAGTTCTAAGGTTACAAGTAGCAGTATTCATAGTGAGAGAGAGTGGCTTGCAGGGAAAAGCATTGTTTACTTAGATGAAAGCTGAGGCTCTGTAAATATTTTCTGATCAAGTAAGAGGACAATACTCCCTGGGTTGCCACTAAACCTTCATTTGCAAGTGTTTGGAAGTGGATGTCAGGGCAAGCTTGAGGTATATAGCTTGCTAAATACAAGCTTATAAGATTTTAGAACTGAATACCACTTAGATGCTTAAGTTTAGACCCTATGCTTATACCTAAGCCATCTGTTTCACTTCATGTCCAAGTAAACCTAGATCAGGAGGAGGAGAAGCACTCTAGTCTTTACAGCAGGATAATGGCAGAAGTAGCCTAGACCTTCCAGCTAAGAGATCTTACCATGACATCAAGAAAGCATATAAGGTTCCAGATGCTAGCCCTATCCTAGCCACTCTGCTCTGACAATTATCAAAGCAATCTTCTATGAGCCAGTCTGGAAACCATAGTCAGCATAACATCTGCCTGCACTCCATTAAGGACACAAGAATTGTCCAACATTTGTCCAGGTGAAATCAAGAAATATGAAAGGTTTTTAGAGCAGGATGAGGGTTTATTTACTCCCCCAGTGATATTAATGATGTGTTACAGAGAACTACGAGGCCTGAAAGGAAGATTTCAGAAGGCATTTCCTCAAATACCCACATGCCACCTAGACATGCTTTTCATGTGATCATTTCTGTAATAGAAGTATCTTATCATCTGGCATCAGAATGCTTTTTGTAGAGGGAATGGTCTATGGAAAAAATATCTTGCTCTGTGCTTAGAATTAAATGTAAGCTATTCAGAAACATTGTATCTTTGGGGTAAAAAATTTCATAAAGAATGATATGAATGTTCTTCATTGGATGAGAATCAGGAATTTATTTCTAAAAGGAGATGGAAGGTAAAAAAACAAAGGAGAAAGGAAAAAATAGGTGCTGTGTGGAGGTAGAGCCAAGAAAAGCATCTTTTTTGGAGAGGGAGGGTGAACAAAAAGGATAAATAAGTACACACTATTTTCGGTGGTCTTTTGGTATGTTTCTTTATTGTGTATAATATGACTCTTTCTTGTGACGCTTACCCTGTCCAAACCCTTAAATAACATTTTGAGCACTTATGAATGCTTTGTGTGAGCTATAATTCTGGGTTGTTTGTTGGACTATTTGTTGGAGGATCTAGTGAAAAGTGCATAGGTTGACAGGACTGGAACAGGTAGAAATTCCTATTCAAAAAGCTGATTCCACCCCTGCTGTGGCATTCATTCCACACTTACTAAACAACTTTGCTGTAGAAAAAGGAGTAAATAACATTCCCTAACTGATTTTATGAGGTCAACATAATCCTGCCATGAAAACCTGACAAACATATAACAAAAATTAGGATTACAAACCAATAGTACTCATAAATACAGATGCACAAATCCCTGAGAAAATGAACACAAAATTATCAAAAAGATAATGCATAATACCAATTGGGGTTTATCCTAGAAATGCAATGTTGCTTTATTATTTTGGAATAATTTCTGGGTTTACCACATTAGTAGACTAAAAACAAAGACATATCTTCGTAAAGAAAAATTTTTGCAGAATTTAATGCCTATTCATGATAGAAATACCAAAAGAATTGGTAATATAAATGAACTTCAAAAGTCATGACTAATATCACAATTAATGGAAAAAGGTGTAATAATTACCCTGAAGGTCAGGCAAGGAAGTCCATCTCGTACAGGAACTCTAGCCAGTGCAATAAGCAAGAAATAAAAATACAAGGCATAGAATTTGGAAAGAAACAAAATTCATTTTTCAAGAAACAATAAGATTATTTCTATTGTTTCTATGAAAATAGCCTACGAACTCCACAAAGAGATGAGATTGTAAGAATTAATAAATGGATTTAGCAAGCTTTCAGGATGCATATATATAATACATAAAATATATTTTAGTATATATAAAAATCAACTGCATTTTTGACTATTAATAACAAGAGATAATAAAATAAACTTTAATATAATGTGTATAATAGCATACAAAAACATGAATTAGGAATAGTGTAATAAAATCTATGGACATCCTATATACATAAAACTTCAAAACATTTCTGAGAAAGTGACAAAGATCTATTATATTTGTCATTTCATGATGTGAAAGGCTTATTTTTGAGATGCCAATTTTCCCTAAATTTATCTACAACATACTCTCATTGAAAATCCCAAGATAATTTTTGGAAGAAATTGAAGTAAATTCTAAAATTTATATGAAAATGCAAAAAATCCAGAATAGCCAACAGAATTTTAAAGAAAAAAGAAAATGTTTATAGTTTTATACTACTTGATTTTAAGACTTTCTATAAATAGAAAGGATACAGGATAGGCACAAATAGTTCATATACACACATTTTATTTTTAATAAAATATTCAACTAATCTGCTATAAACTGAATGTTTGTGTTCTTCCAAGATTCATATGTTGAAACCGTAATACCTAATGTGATAGTATTATGAAGTTGGGACTATGAGAGATAATTAGGAGATGAAGTGTTCACCATCATGAATGGGATTAATGCCCTCACAAGACATGAGAGAGATGATCTCTCTGCCACATGATAATATAGAAAAAAAGTGTCCAAATGCAAACTGGGAGAGGGCTCTTCCAGTACTCAAACATGCCAATATCTTGATTATGAACTTTCCAACTTTCAAAACCTAAAAAAACTACATCTCTGCTGTTTAAACAATACAGTCTATAATAATTTTATGATAGCAGAATAAAGTGACTAATATATAATTCAATGAGGCAAATGGTATTTTTTATCATAAATGTAGCTGGAAACAATTGGATATTGATATAAAATAAAATAAGCTTCAATACCTACTTTGTGTCACATACACAATTAACTGACAAAAGATTATAGTTGTAAATGTAAATGCAAATATTATAAAAAAATTAAAGAAATACAAAAGAGTTCTTTGTCATCATTGGACAGGCAATATTTCTTAGATGGGACACACTAAGCTCTAAACAGCAAAATAAATTATAAATTCTAGTTCATCAAAGTAAAAACTTCTTGTTGACAACAGATACATGGCAGAATAGAAGTTTCCAGTCGCCATAAATTGTCTCATAAAAAAATTGATTTCATAATCATCCCCAAATAAAAATAGTTTCACAAGTGCTCCAGAATCCAACTTACACAATGCATCACAGAAAGACTCTTTGAGCTTAGGAGTTCTCCCATGGAAGAAAGTACGAGCAAAATTAGTGTCAACTTTGCTTCAGAGCCAGGTACCAGGCTCGGACAGTGAGTGCCCAACTTTGCTATGAACTGACTCAACTATGAACCCCCAAACCAGGCACATTCACCTATGAACCTGAGCAATAGACATGCCTCCATATATCTTGGCACCAGGCTCAGCAGAATCTGAGGTTTTTCTGCTGAAATTAGTCTTTAAAGACTAGAAGAAATGGCTTTTTAAAATAAGCACATCTAAATGCAAGGCCACAAAGGTAATGAAGAATGAGAAAGTCATGACATGACAAAAGAAATAAAATAGAGATCCAGAAACTGGCTCTGAAGAAATGGAGAGCTACAAAATGCCTAACAAATAATTTAAAATAGTTATTTTAAAGGAGCTCAATGGGAATAGACAAGTAAGTGAAATTATGGGAACTATACATGGACAAAATAGAAGTTTAACAAAGAAATAGAAATCATTAAAAAGAAACAAACAAATTTTAAAGAGTAAAATGACTGAACTGAAAAATAAATCAATAAAAAGCTGCAGTAGTAAATTAAATCATGTAGAAAAAAGAACCAGTTGCCTTGAAGACAGATCATTTGAAATTCTGAACAGAAGAAAGAAAGAAAAAGAATGAGAGAAAAGTGAAGAACCTTTGGGAATTATAGGATACAATCAATTCAGATTTTGTGACCTCATTAAGTGAACTAGTGTATGCATTATGCAAGCACCAGTAGTAGAAAAGAGAAAGTGGGGAAATAAAACTTACTTAAATAAATGATGGCTGAAAGCTCCCCAAATCTGAGGGGGGAAATGGAAACCCAAATTCATGCTACCACAAGCCCCAAATAGTTTGAACTGAAGCAGACCTACAATAAGACATTATATAATTAAATTCCCAAGGACAAGACAAAGAAAATTTTGAAAGCAACAAGTGAAAATGACTTGTCACATGAGAGTATATCTGAAGACCATCAGTGGACATCAGAGCAGAAACCTTGTAGGCCAGAAAGAAGTAGGATGATATATTCAAAGCTGAAAGAGGAAAAAATTGGCCACTAAGATTACAGTAACCAACAAAATTGTCATTTCAAAATAAAGGAGAAAGAAACCCTTTTCTAGGCAAACAAAAACTAAGGGAGTTCATCACCACTATACCGCCTTAAAGAAGTCTTAAAGAACATTTTTCAAGTTGAAAAGAAAGAATGATAAATAACAACTGGACATATTTAAAAGTATAAATCTCATGGGTTAAAAAAAAAAAAAAAAACAGAATAATGCAATAATGTAGTGGTGTATAAATACTTTAACTAACCCTAGTATAAAAGTTAAATTACAAGATTGAGAACAAGTATGGCCATAAATATTGGTTAAAGGAGTCACAACATAAAAAGAAATAAAATCTGATATGATAACACAAAATACAGGAGGAAGAGGAAATAAATGTGTATGCAAGCAAGATTAAGTTGTTACCAGCTCTAAATAGATTATTGTAACAATAAGAAGTTTTATACAACCCTTGTGTCAATTACAAATAAAAAAATATGATTAATACAAAAAATTAAGAGAAAATATAGTACAACACTATAAAAAATATCAAATACCAAAGGAAGCCATCAAGAGAAGGGGCAAAAAAGAAATAAAAAAATAGGCAATAAGCAATTTAAAAAATGGTAGAGATTATTTATCACCTATTAATAATTAATTTAGATATTAATATAAATAAATAAAACTCAATAGCCAAAAGGCCTAGAGAAATAAATGGATATCAAACAAGATCCAACTATATCCTGTCTACTATAAACCCACTTTAGATTCATGAACACATGTAGGTCAAAAATAAAGGAATAAAAAAGATATCCTATGTAAGCAGTAACCAAAAAAAGATATTGAGGTGGCTATACTTATATCATAATAAATGGAATTTAACTCAAAAAGTTTCAAAAGACAAAGAAGGTCATTATATAATGAAAAAATGATCAAATCAAAAGAAAATACATTAATTATAAATATATATTCAACCAGCATCAGAAACACCTAAATATATAAAGCAAAATAGACAAATATGAAGGGAGACAACAACATAATAGTAGGATATTTCAATACCACACTTACAATAATGGACAGATAAACTGTGCCTTTTTTTCACTCATGAGATTTATACTTTTTGTCATATACCATGACCAAGTGAAATTTATTCCTGGGATGCAAGATTGGTTCAATATATGCAAATAAATGAATGTGATATACTATAGTAAAATAATGAAGAATAAAAATCACATCATCATCTCAAAAGTTACAAAACAAAAAGCATTTAACAAAACCCAAGACCCTTTCATAATAAAAACTTTCAACAAATTGTTTTAACAGTTGCCTTAACATGATAAAGATCATTTATGAAAAGCTAACAAATAATATCATGCTCAAACTAAAAATATCAAACCTGAGAGCTTTTCCCCTAAGATCTGAAAGAAGGCAAATATGCCAACTCTGAAACCCGCAAAATTGTACCCCTTGATTGCACTAATGTACAAAGCTATAATTTAACAATAAAAATAAATAAATTAAAAAAATACTATATTCTACAAAACTACAGTAATTGAATTAATATAGTACTAGGATAAAAGCAGACATATAGACCAATGAAACAGAATTCATAGCCCAGAAATAATTCCACACATATGTGATAAAAAAATCTTCAACAAAGCGCCAAATAAGGAAATGATAGTCTCTTTAATAAACAGTATTGACCACAAAACTGGTTATCCATATTGCCATTTGGGTTCTCCAGAGAACAGAATCAACAGATATTTGATAGATTAGATAGATGGATAGATAGATAGATAGATAGATAGATAGATAGATAGATAGATAGATAGATAGATAGATAGATAGACAAATAGATAAAAGTAGGGGGGAAGAGATAGATTATGAGAATTGATGGGAGTTAGCTCAAGCAATTACAGATGCCAAGTCCCACCATCTGTCACCTGCAAGCTGGAAAACTAGGCAAGCCAGTTGTGTGATTCAGTACAAATTCAAAAGCCTGAAAACCACTGGGGGAGAGAGGAGAACTAGTATAAGTTCTACAGCTTAAAGATCTAGGAGCTCTCATATCTGAGGACAGGAGAAGACAGGTGTCTCATTTTGAGAAGAAAGAGAATTTATCCCTTCTATGCCTTTTTATTCTATTCAGACCCTCCCTGGATTAGATGATGCCCGACCCATTGACAAGAGCAGATCTTCTTTACTAAATCTGGTTAAAATGCTAATTTCTTCAGGAAACATATTCACACACACAAACCCCAGAAATGATGATTAACAATTATCTAAATATCTCTTATCCTAGTCAAGTTGACACATAAAAATTAAACATCATAGTATGCAAAAGAAAAAAAAATGATTGCTTATCTTATATCTCACATAGAAATAAACTCAAAATGAATTAAAGACTTTAACATAAGACTTGAAACCATAAAACACTTAGAAGAAAAGATATAATAAAAAGTCTCTGGACATGGCCTTGACAATGACTTCTTATATAACACCAAAAGCTCAAGTAACAAAGCAAAAATAGACAAATGGATTACATCAAACTATAAAGTTTATGTGAATAAAAGGAAATAATAAAAAAGTGAAAAAGTAACCTAATGAATGAAAGACAATATTCTCAACTCATTTATCTGTTAAAAGATTAATATCCAAAATACATAAGGAACTACTACATCTCAAGAGCAAAAAGTAAAATAATTCAAATAAAAATGAGAAAAGAAACTGAAGAGATATTTCTCAAAAGAAGACATACAAGTGGCCAACGAGTATATAAAAAAGTATTCAATATCACTCATCATCAAGGTAATGCAAATCAAAACTGCAATGAGATATCACCTCATACCAGTTAAAATACTATTATTAATATAAAAAATAATAACAAATGTTGGTGGGCATGTGGAGGAAAAAAATACTGTATGATCAAGAAATCCCACTTCTTGGTATATATCCAAAGGAATTGAAATTAAGATCTCAAAAAGACATCTGTACTCCCAAATTCATGGTAGCATTATTCACATTCACATTGCTAAGACATGGAAGCAACCTAAATGCCCATCAATGGATGAGTGAATAAAGAAAATGTATGTACATACAATGGAATACTATTCAGCCTTTATAGAAGAAGACTCTTCAGGTGCAAGAATATGGATGAACCTGGAAGATATGCTAAATGAAATAAGCCAGACACAGAAGGACAAATATGGCATGATACCACTTACATGATGAATCTAAAAGAGTGAAATTCATAGAAGCAGAGAGTGAAATGTTGGTGACTAGGAGCCTGCAGAGGGGAAATGAGGAGTTATTAGTCAAAGAGTACAAACTCTGTTATACAACATGCATAAGTCCTAGAGATCTACTAAACATAACATAGCACCTATGGTCAATAATACTGTACCATAAATTTAAAACTTTGCTAAGAGAATCTCATGTTAAATGTTCTTGATATATGCCAAAAAATAATTAGTAGGGCAGGAGGAAACTTTTGGAAATGATGGATCAGTTCTTGGTGTAGATTGTGATGATGGTTTCACAAGTGCATTCCAAACTCAAGTTGCATGTACAGCTTTTGGTATGTCAGTCATACTGAAAGTGATTTAAGAAAGGGAATCTCACTTGTGAGAACAAAAATATAATAAAACTGATTTTTTGACAAATCTAGATAAAAATAAAAGTAAAAAATAACAAAATAAAGATGTCTTCATTTGAAACCAATATTAAGGAAATTAAGACAAGCCATATATTGAAAGAGGATATCTACAATTCTTGTAGCTGACAAAAGATTCCCATCTAGACTCTATAGAGAACTGTAAAATATTACTAAAGAGACAACTCACTAAAGTTGTGTAAAAATTGTGAGCCAATATTTACTTAAAAAAAATATATAAGTTGCCAATGATAACATATAAAAATGCTCATCCTTATTGATCATCCGGCAAATACAAGTTAAAATAAACACCAAATAAAATTTAAAAGGAGGAAAATGTCAAGTGTTGATGAAGGTATGGAGTAACTGGAACTCTCATATAGTTTTGGGGATAATATGCAATAGAATAATCAATTTGGAAAACTGACAAATTTTTTTAAGGGTAAATTATAAACTATCACCTCATGATCTAGCAACTCTTACTAGGCAGCTTTTCCTAGGAGAAATGAAAAACTTCATTCATAAAATGATGCATACAAGATATTTATAGCAACTTCATCTTAAAAGCCTCAAAGTAGAAATAGCCCAAAAGCCCACCAGCTGGTAAATGGAAAACAAGTGACACTATGCACTAGTAAGAAATAAACAACTTATATCATATTACATCATATGAGCTACAACATAAGTCAGCATAGAAGACATTAGGTTGAGCACAAGAAGTGAAACATCAAATCAAATAATACATATTGTATAATTAAATTTATATGAAGTTCCAGAATGGGCAGAAACTAAGCAATGGTGACAGATACCACATCAATGGCTACCCTGGGATGAAGTAAAGATGTATTGATTGCAAAGGGTAATGATAAAACTTTCTGTGGTGAATACAGTGTTCTATATCTTGACTGAGGTGATTTACAATTCTGTAGACATTGAGTTTATACATTTTAACAAACTAGTTAAGCTGCACACCTAGAATGTTTGCATTTTATTGTACACAAATTACAGTTTAAAAAATAAAAATTTTAGGCCTAGAGAAATAAATGGATATAAAACTAGATCCAACTACATCCTGTCTACTATGAACCCACTTTAGATTTATGGACACAAGTAGATTGAACATAAAGAAATAAAAAAGATATCCCATACAAGCAGTAACCAAAAAAAGATACTGAGGTGGCTATCCTTATATCATAAGAAGAAAATTAAGAAGAAAATATACCAATATTGATGAATATATGATAATACACATATTACATTTAAAAGTAAAACGGAACTTATCTCCGCCATGATGAATACTTGGAAAAAGATAAGAACTAGACAGGAGCACATAAGTAACAAAAATGATTGATATATTTTGAAAAGAATATCAATCCAAGAAGAGCAACATACTACTATTGGGAGTTCTAGAAAGTAGCAATAATTCTAGGAAACTGTGCTGTGGAGAATTATCAAAGTAATGATATTAATGTTCCCAGCAGAGGATAGGAACTTCCAGATCAAAATACCCAATGAAAGTCATGCAAAATGAATGAAAAAATACTTTTATTAAGGCAGGTCATTGTAATATGTTATTTAAAATATAATGATAAAGAGATTATCCTAAAATCTTTAAGAGAGATAAAAATGCGCCCTATAAAAGGATGAACAATTAGAACAACATTAAAATTTTCAAAGGCAGTGTAGGAAGCTAGAAGAGTAGCCAAATATCTTCACCATTCCACATGGAAATCATTTTCATCCTAGAACTCAAACCCAGACAAACATTAAATCAATTTATTTTAAAGTACAGTATATATCTGGTTCTGTAGATTCTCAAAAATTTTACCTACCATAGCTACTTTTCTCTGAAATAAGCAAGATAATGTGCTTCAAGCAAAATGACAGAGTGGAGGGAACCAAGAAAAAACACATAGACCTCAGGAAACAGAAGATCCAACACAAGAGAGAGGTAAAGGTAATTTCCATGGAAAAATCTTGCATAGTCGAGAAAATCACCCTCTCATGCTAAAGCAAAGGGTAGGATCCCTTAAGTGAGGTTGTCAAGAAAATAAATAAAGAAACAAACAAAATAATAAAGCTTGACCCATTGCGTTTGACTACTTGATAGGACTTTAATGATTCTTTCAGCTCTTCCAGGAGGAATTAGTGATAGATACAGAACACAAAGCAAAAGAGTGTGAAGAAAAAACAAAATAATTATTAACTCCAGAAAAACCAAAATATTGTGCAAAAAAAATAAAAGTAATGGTGATATATTCTACTGATTAACCATAAATAAATTTGTAAAGTTGTAATGTAATCAAAGGATATTGATGTAATACAAACAAGTGACTATTTGAGGAAGAGTCGTGGGAAGTAAGCATGTAGGCAATGGGGAAGGGAGGGAAATTGACATGAAAGAGATAGAACTAAATGTCATAGTAGAAAGGCCGAAGTCAGTGTCTAACCTGGGAAATCAAGTAGCTACAATATTTAGATATATGAAAGTAAATGTCCAGTCATGGCTCCATATATTATAACTGAGCTGAAAAAATTCCTATGGCCTAGTGATGCAGTAGCAGCAAGGCCTGAGACATCATGTTGGTGGTGTTGCTAGTGTATACAAACCTACTGCACTACCAGCAATATAAAAGCCTAGTACATGCAATTATGAATAGTATTAATACTTGATAATTATAATAAGCTACTCTATTACTAGTTTATGCATTTACTATAATTTACTTTTTATTATTACTTTAGAATATACTCCCTCTACTTGTCATGGCAGAAAGGCAAAGAGAGAGGAAGATGGCCAGATTCATCATTTTATCAGGAACCCACTTCTGAAATAACTAACCCACTCCTGCAATGACATTAACCCATTCATGAGGGCAGAGCAAGCCCTCAGATCTAATCACCTCTTAAGGTCCCACCTCTGAACACTGTTTAGGATTCGTTTCCAACACATGCTTTGCGGGCAACACATTCAAACCACAACATCCACAAAATTATTTGTTGGGATTTTGATTGGAGTTCCATTGGATCTATAGATTAAGTTGGAAAGAACTAACATCTTGACAACATTGAGTCTTCCTATCCATGAACATAGAATTCTTCATTTATTTAGTTCTTTCATATCATTCAACATAATACTGACAGAGGTTTTGTACATAAATTGTTAGATATATACTTAAGTGTTTCACTTTGGGGGCAGCTAATTTACTAATAAATGGTAATGTGTTTTTATTACTATTTCAAACGTCACTTGCTCATTGCTAGTATATAGGAAAGTAACTGACTTTTGTATATTAAACTTATATTCTTGCTATAATTGCATATTAGTTTCAGGAAGGCTTTTTGTTGATTCTTTTGAATTTTCTCTGTAGACAATCATGTCAAAAAAAAATTATTTCTTCCTCCTTAATTTGTAAATCTTTTCTTTTCTTTTCTTACTTCAATGCATTAGCTAGGACTCTCAGTATGATGCTGAAAGGCAATGATGAGAGGTAGGATGTAACTCTAATTTTTGTTCCTCTTTAGGTAAATTTTTTTTCTTTGTTGTATTTTTATACTTCTTTTTTTTGTTTGTTTTATGTAGTTTGAATATGATATCACCAGGTGGTAGGATTTTATTAGGAGATTATCTTATTTGGTGTTCTCTGAGCTTCTTGGATTTGGTGTTTCACATCATTTAGGGAAATTCTTAGTTGTTATTATTTCAAATATTGCTTATGATCCTTTCTATCTTTCAAAATTCACTTTGGTATTGGATTTTATGACAGTATGACATTATCGGCATTGTGTGTTTGTTACACTTTTGTAGTTGTATCCCAATTCTTAAATGCTCTGCTTTTTATTTTTTCAGTTTTTTTCCCCTCTTTTTTCTTCATTTTACAAGTTTCTATTGTCATATTCTCAATCTCTTCAGCAAGTCCAGCCTACTACCGAGCCCATGAAAGGGCTTCTTCTTTTCTCTTACCATGTTTTTGACCTCTCACATCTCTTTTTGATTCTATCTTAGAATTTGTATCCCTTTGTTTACATTATTCATCTGTTCTTGCATGTTGTTTACTGTTTCCATTAAAGTCCTTAACATATTAATCATTGTATGTTTGGGCTTTTTTAAATTCCTGGTCTAATAATTCCAACATTTCTGTGACATATCTGAGTCTGGTTCTGATTGAAAGGTGCACATAATGTACTTGTAAGAAAAATTGTGATAAGTGTATTTGTAGCAATAGAGTGGTAAGGTATAAAGGGAATAAAGCTTTCTGTGGTCCTGTAAGTAGGTCTCAATCTTCTGGTGAGCCTCTGCGCCCAGACTCTGAACTTCGCCAGTGCTTATCAGTGCCCTCCATGCTCAGGGCTAGAGATGACTGAGTTGGGTATTTCCCTTTCCCCAGATAGGTTGCACTCTAATACAATTCCAGTAGGTGAGGCTCTGATAAAATAGTTTCCAAGATTAGGCCTTGTTACAAAGAACAGAATGCTCCAGTATATTTCAAAATGATTCCTTCCCGCCCCCCACCCCCACATGAAGCACAGGGGATTTTTCTTTAGTATTCAGTGGGAGGAACTGAAGAAAGCAGGTAGGTGAAATTTACTAAGTGTGGGGATCCTCCATTACTATACCCACTTGAAGGTTTTAACTTTCAGAGTTGTTCCCACTGAGCCTGCAGAAATTTATCAATTACACTTTAGATTTTCCTATCCCAGCACTGATGCCCACAGAAATTTCTGCTCACAAGTTTCAACTCTAGTAAGTAAGGTATGACTCTCTGTATGTGTCTGGCTATCTCACCAATTTGGGGGGCATCAGTTTGCTGGCAGATCTAAGACAAGTTGTTGTATTGTCAATTTGTTCAGCTTTTTACTTTTTGTTAGGACAAAGTGTTGATGTGAGATTTTTTACACTTCATCTGGTTTTTACATCACTTGATAATCCCCTTTTGCTTATCTCTCTTGGAGTCAGAATATTTTTAATCAAGGATTTATAACAACTGGGAAGCACTTTTGGCTTCTGTCATGTTCAACTTGTAGGCTTAAGAATAAAAATTCCATCTTGCATCCACACAGATCTGTAAGTTCCAGCACTGTGGGACAACACATTTTATCATTGAGCTCTTAGCTTCCCTGAAGTGGCTTTTCTCTCTCCCAGTCTCTCTGAGCTGAGGTACAGTGGTCAGAACAGTGACAGACAACGCTTAACTTTTGTGGGTATGAGCTCCCACTATGCCGAAGTTATTGCCAATGCTAACTCTTTTTCAGAATCGAATACCCTACTTGGCTATTGTATGTAATGGGGTTTTGTTTTGTAACTATTTTTATATGTGGAAAACCGAGAAAGAAAAACCAAGGTTGGTTTGGCTTTTGGGGGGTATAAGGCTAATGTGGTAAGCTCCAGATTGACTATGAGCCATACAGCCAGCTTATGAAGTCTAACCACATACCTATAGGAAATATAATAATATTTAGAATGTGTCAGTCTGGGAATGTTGTATCAACTCTTATTGCGTCTTCCAACAAAGAGCTGGTCATTGATTACTTTGAAGAGTCAGACACACAACAGTTTCCAGTGTAAAAGAAAATACAGTAATATGTGAAGCTAGAATATAAGCGGATTCAAAAAATTAAGGGTTAGCTTTCATCCTTTCAATACTGTGTATCTGACCCTGTAGAGGGCTCACAATTTTAGGAGGCCTTTGTTTCATATCTATGTAGTAAGAGTCTGCTGAGACAATTCCTTAATTGATCCCCTATGTTCTATTTTCAAAGCCTGGGGTATTAGCCACATGAACTATGCCAAGAGCAGGAAAATAGGGACACCTTGGACTGGACCCAGGGTGACTGGAAGTAGCATTATCAAGTCAATGAAGTCAAAGTATAGTTCTGAAGGGAAGCCACAGATCACCAAAGGAGAAGTATTAATTCCCAAGTCCAAAGTCTTAGAACGGTATAAAGAAAATGTATAGAGCAGTTGAGAACCAAGAAGATCTGGGAGACGTTGGAAAGCAGATTGCAAACATAAAGTATTAGCTGAAGACATAAGTCATGAGGGAGGACAAGCTGAGGTGCCTGTTGGAAGCACCTGGATCAGGTGGGTGGGGGGATGGATAGGCTCTTCTAGGGTCTCTTAAAGGAACAGATCTAGAAACCCCATGAGTCTAAGTGCATAACAAGGCTTAATAAAAAGAACTCCGGGTTAGACATGATTTTTTAAAGTTATTTGACTATAAGCCTTACCATTATCACGATTCATCATCACTACAGATGCTTATTCATTGATCTTGTACCACATCCAAGCTACGGGCTGTGATTTCTCTGAACTTATTTCCTGTGCACTTTGTGCAACTCATCTTATCCTCCTACCCCACATACTAATTCATTTTAATATTCTATTTTTCAGGTTTTCTTTTTAGGGTTTGTTTTATTAACTGGATTTCTGTTAATAACTTGTGGATTTTATTAACTTAGGGATACATTTTTTTTGACTGTATAAAAAGCACCTGATAAAGTTGGTGCTAGTGGGCTTTTTTTTTTTTTTTTTTTAATTTTACAGAATTGCCTTTAGGCAAAGATAGGTTAGATTGCTTTTCTGCAAAGGTAAATTTGGCTTATGATTGAAAAATTCTAACAGTTACTTTGACAGCTTGCTAGTAGCTACTGGAAAGTATGGTTACTCACACCAAAGGGTTCTTTCTTTCTTGGGGAACTATTTCAAACAGTTTTTCATAAAAATAACACCAAGGATAATTACATTTATTTTCTTTCTAGATTTTATGGACTTAAAAAGAAATGATTCTGTCACATGCAGGCAAACACACAATTCGAGGTCACTAAAAATGTATTATATTAATAATAGATTTTCTTTAACTTGAATTTAAGGGCTATAGTAAGAAGACAGGTTGGTATAAATATTTGGGAATTGGCCCTCCATATCCATAGGTTCTGCATTCATGGAGGCTACCAACAGTAAATCAAAAACATTAATAAATAATAAAAAGCTAACTATAGAACAATAAAAGCTAATATAAACAAGACAATATAAGATCTACTTACATAGCACTGACATTTTATTAGGCACTGTAAGCTGTCTAGAAATTTTCTACAGTGTACAGAAGATGAGCATACGTTATATGCAAATACTACACCATTTTATATAAAGGACTTGACCAAATTTTGGTATTCTGGGGAGTCATGGAACCAATCTCTAGGGATACCAAGGGACAATTGTATTAGAAGTTTTCTGTTCCTGTTATTTAATGCTGTGTGATCAACCACCCCCAAAATTGTTGACTTAAAATAATTACATCATTTATTTTGCTACAAAATTCACAATTTGTATTGGGTTCAGTAGAAATAGTTAATCCTTGTTCCATTTGATGTCAATCAGACTGGCTTTTAGGGCAGATGATGGAAACATCTCGTGGCTTACTCACACATCTGGTGTTTTATTGTGGCTGTTGGCTGGGAGTCTCTGCTCCTCTCTGCATGGGCTTTGGTGGTCTCTTTGTGTGGGACAGTTCATCTTGTTTGAAAGGTGAGCATCTGTAGAGACAGAGCCAGAAAGAAGCAATATTGCCTCTTGTGCTCTGACATCAAAGTCGTGAAGCATCACTTCTGACACATACTTTTGATCAAGGCAGTTACTAAGATCCACCCAGCCTTCAGAAGGGAACGGTAGACCTTACTTCTCAATGGAGGAGGGTCAATGTCACATTGCATAAAGACTATAACTGCAGCCATAATTGAAAAGTACAATTTGCCACACAACCCATATAGAAAGTTTTTAGGTGGTTGAACTTAGGAGAAAACTACGTCACATATGCTGTATGACATATCAAACATGGAGATAAGTACGCCATTAGCTTCTCACTGACAGTCATTCAGCTCTTTGTCTTCAGGAACAAAACAGGTTTTAGGAGAGGATGATGCATTCATTTTCTGAAATTGATGTATTCACTTTCCTTTTCCTATCCTAGGGACAGCTGCTCTGCTTACAGAAGGAAACACTGCCTCTGTCCTGCCAGGCCTGCCCCAAACTATCTTCCTCTCCATCAGAAAAGCTAGCACCATATATCTTTCCAAAAGACTAGAGAAGAGTGCCCTGATCGAGCAGCCTGCCTGGTTTCATCCCAAGCCGTGTCCCTTCTGCTGTTGGTCTCTCCAGAGATATAAGAAGAACATTTCAGCATTAGAAAGAATATTTTAATTTGAATTTAACAAATCAAAAGAAATAGTTGTTACAAGTGGGGATTTAATTTACATTGTCTTTTAAAAAATTGTTTTCCTTAGGTTTTGGGCCTAAGCTGGTGAACCAAGATTCTAGGACCTTCTACGGTTCATACCAACTTTCAAGACATGCAAATCAAAACTACTTTGAGATATCACCTAACCCCAGTAAGAGTAGCCCATAACAAAATCCCAAAACCAGAAATGTTGGTGTGGATGTGGAGGAAAGGGCACACTTCTACACTGCTGGTGGGAATGCCCACTAATACGTCCCTTCTGGAAGGATGTTTGGAGAATACTTAGAGATCTAAAAATAAACCTGCCATTCGATCCTATAATTCCTCTACTAGGTTTATACCCAGAATATCAAAAGTCACAATATAACAAAGACATCTGTACCAGAATGTTTATTGCAGGCCAATTCATAATTGCTAAGTCATGGAAGACACCCAAGTGCCCATCGACCCACGAATGGACTAGCAAATTGTGGTACATGTATACCATGGAATACTACACAGCATTAAAGAAAGATGGAGATTTTACCTCTTTCATGTTTACATGGATGGAGCTGGAACATATTCTCCTTAGCAAAGTATCCCAGGAATGGAAGAAAAAGTGTCCAATGTACTCAGCCCTACTATGAAGGTAAACTATCGCTTTCACATGATGGCTATAACCCAACTATACCACAAGACTATGAGGAAAGGACCACGGAAGGGGAGGGGAGGGGGGAGGTTTGGGTGGAGGGAGGGTGATGGGTTGGGCCACATCTATGGTGCATATTTTTATCTATAATAAACAAAATAAATTAAAAAAAATAAATAAATAAACTACTGGCTCACAGATGCCCGTCTAAGATGGAAATAATGTAATTATCAATTTAATTTACATTCCTTAAGAAAAATAATGTAATTAACAATTTAATTTACAAGACATTTTATACTGACGTTATAACTTTCCTGATTTGGGATATTAAAGTATAAATTGATGGTGATCATAGACAGCAATTTAGAAATTGTTCTTAAAACCTAGCTGAACAACAGCAAGACCCCATCTCTAAAAATTGCCAGGCATTGTGGTAGGTGCTACTCAGAAAGCTGAGGCCAGGGGATCGCTTAAACCCATGAGTCTGAGGTTGCTGTGGGCTATGAAGCCACCCCAGTCTACCAAGGGTGACAAAATGAGACTCTATCGCCCCCCTAAAAAATTGTTCTTAATAGAAAATTAGAAAGTTAGCTCAAAATAGAAAGTTGGTGATACTTTTAGATTGGGGTTTATATCATCCCTCCATTTATAACAAAAATATTTTATTTTTTAAAATAAAAATATGTGATAGACTATGTGAAATAAAAGTCCACTATAGACCATGTATGTAAAACACTATATTTGGACATACCAAAAAAAAAAAAAAAAAAAGTAAAAAAAAAAAAAAAAAATGAAGGTGCCCTGGTGGGGGGAGGAAAAGGAGAGGCATCAAGCTCTCTGGAGTCTTTTCTTATCAAGCACCTAATCCACCATGGGGGCACCACCCTGATGGCTTCATCTAAACCTAATCATCTCCCAAAGCCCCCATCTCCAAATACGATCACCTTAGGGCATCAACATGTAAATGTGGAGTGGAGGTGGGCACCATTTGGTCCTTAGCAGCAGTACAAATAGTGTTTTCCTCCTAAGATTGTTGTGAGACTGAAGTGAGCCAGTCTATGTAAGGCACCTAGCCCAGTGGCTGCCCTATGTTAAATGTGCTATTGTAAGCACTAGCTGCTATCATTATTAAGGTTACACAAGCGGAATCAAAAACTGGGTAAGGTCAAGTGTTTCAAGGCCTCCCCTTGCTGGAGGTCAAACTGTTTCTCAAAGAAAGGGGGAAAATGAGCTTATTCTTGGGAATTAGGAACAGGCCTATTTTCATGCAAATACCGGCTTGACCAGCCCCTTAGCAATGAATTATTACTAAGGTGGAAATCTTGAAGCTCTCTCCTGTCTTCACTTTCGTACCTTCTCTCCGCTTTTTCATCTTTCATTTGTGACCAAATGCCTGCCAATCTCCAAAACATGTCCACTTAGGGGATTACTCTTGCTAAAGAGTGTTTAGCTTTTAATCCCACAGGGCAGAAGCAGTTTGAAATATAAGACATCATAGCAAAAGAAGAATTCAGCGGGGTTAATCTAGAGGTGAGAGGTGAAACGGGGCGAAATGGAATCCAAAGAAAACCCATCTCAGTGAAAATACGACTTAGTTTTAAGAGAGGCAGGCAATGGTTAAAATTTTTCAGCCTATCAGTAGCTCTAGAATTGTATACAAAAATAATACATTCTATTCAGCTTTCACATCTTTTTTTCATTTTTGAATATTTAAAAAGTAAAAGAAAAGGAGGCAACATACAACTGGTGGGATATTTGACATTGTATCTGAGAAACTAATGTATCAATATATGGTTCAAAGAAAGTGGTTGCAATTCTCTGTGAGTTCCCAAGATGCTCATCAGATATTTTGGTCCTAATTTAACTCTTAATGTGCTTCATTCTTTTTTTTTTTTTTTTTAATTAAATCATAGCTGTGTACATTAATGTGGTCATGGGGCACCATATACTAGTTTCATAGACCATTTGACACATTTTCATCACACTGGTTAGCATAGCCTTCCTGGCATTTTCTTAGTTATTGT